>CM046335.1:11628104-11806275 GCA_025403435.1 Artocarpus heterophyllus
ACTCAAAGGTTTCAGATTTTAGGAAAAACAAACACGTATCTAAAGGATTTTTAATATTCAAATCTAAATTTGAGTCCAGAGAATCCAAAGAGTTCTCGAAACAAACGAGCCCTAGATTAAGGCTCACAGTTTTATGACTAGCATTATTATAACCTCATAGAGATAAAAAAGATTTTTCTTGTCTATGGTATATTCACTTTCTAATTCAAGACACACGGCATTTCAGCTGTTTTTTCTCTCAGCTCAATAAAAATCAGTTTTGTTTTCATAATGGTATGTCAATCATATCAACAGTTCAAATCAATTAAGTTCATTAGCATTTAATCTATGCCATAATGTAAACTCTTAAATGTGATACGAGCCTTGAACATTTAAGCTATTAAGTAAAGGTTGAGACTTCAAATTAGAACCTTCTTGCTAGCATGTCGCTCATAAGCAGTGGTACTTTAGGCTTCTTATTTTTAGTCATGGGATAATATTATAGCATTCTTTTCAAATGTGTCTATGTTATTATGGTAAATCTCAATCGTCCAATGAATCATAATGTCATATTATGATTAAACGAAAACTTTGTTGTGGGAGAATTAAGGCAGTGAACATAGCTACATAGTTATTTTTTTTCTTTTTTTTTTTTATAAACAACAAAAGTTGCATGTTAGCTGCTCATAAATGTGTGCTTCCAAATACCGTGTTGTTGCTCATCTCAATAATAATAATAATAATAATTGTGTTGTAAAATAGTGAGAATAATAATTGTCCATAAATGTTGGTCCCCATCCACTTGAAGAACACGCTAGTCAATAGCTCATAATAGACAATCATATCAGTTGCTTTAGCATCGGTAACATTTTTCTTGTATAGTGGCCTCTGAATACTTGAAAAAAAAAGTATAGTTTGAATAATTTTCATTCCTCGGGAAATAAAATCATGTCGACGAGTTGTGTGTGTGTGTGTGTGTTTTTTTTTTTTCTTTTTTTCCCTTAAGAAACTCAAATCAACATTGTACATCAGCGCGTAGAAGGATTCACAAGTCCAAACTAATAACCATGCTTTATTATTGAATAAATAAATAAATAAATAGTACAAAGTACTACCAAAAAAACAAAGAAGCGCGTCAATACAAATTAGCAAAACCTGTATTCATGTCTTTGATTTACTGCGAAGAAATTGAAGACAAAAATAGTTATTTTCTACACCTTTTTTTGATAAAAATAAATGAGTTATTAGTTGAGAAGTAACATAATTGACCAACCAAAATTTAAAAAGTATATGTTGTGAGGGGAATTTTTCATGCTACGAAGACCATCTGAAATCTGTACCTTCTTTGAACCAAGCGCACAATCAAGTAGACTAAGATGGATGGTCGAGAAGACCAATCTAAGAAGGCCTAGAAGACTAATCCGAGAAGGTCATCAATTAGGCCAAGAAGAATGGCCAAGGAGACCAATCCAAGAAGGCCTAGAAGACCAATCCGAAAAGGTCATCAAGTAAGCCAAAAAGGATAGGTTGAGAAGACCAATCTGAGAAGAATGGCCGAGAAAACCAATATGAAAATGCCTAGAAGACTAATCCAAAAAGGTCACCAAGTAGGCCTAAAAGGATGGTCGAGAAGACCAATTCGAGAAGGCCGAGGAGACCAATCCGAGAAGGTCATCGAGTAAGTCGAGAAGACTAATCCGAAAAGGTCACCAAGTAGGCCGAGAAGGATGGCTAACAAAATCAATCCGAGAAGGCTTAAAAGACCAATCCGAGAAGGCCACCATGTAGGTTGAGAAGGTAGGCCAAGAAGATCAATCCGAGAAGACCGAAGAGACCAATCTGAGAAGGCCATTGCCTAGGCCAACAAGGTCAATCCAATAAGGTAGGACAAAAAGACCACCAAACAGTTCCATCAAGTCTAACCAAGGTCTGACTAGGATCCATCCGACTAGGTCCAGTCCAATTAAGATTAGTTCGACCTGGCCAAAGCAACCATGAAGAATAACTTTGTGATACTGCCAAGGTGGTTGGATCCCGACTAGATCATAGAGTAGTGGATCATACGCAAAGATCATCATATGGCACTATCTCAGTCATCCATTGGACAATCCTCTTTCTCCAACAATCACGACACATGTCGCTGGCTACCTAGGCTCCATATAGTAGTATACCTAGGTCACGAGCCAAATCTAGTCCACACCCGAATCCAAGCTAAACTCTATGAATAGAAGCATCAACTCTACCACAAAGTTAGTGCATTTTTTCCTTGCCTACTCTACCTCTCCCTTTGCTCTTCCCAGCCAGAACACTGACTTGAGCGTCAAAGTGCTCTTGGTAGAAACCAGACCGGTGTCCTCTTACTGTAAGGTCTTCTCTTCTCTTGTAGATTTGACTAGACCAAGCGGAGTCGGGTAGAACAATGAACCTGACCACCATGTGCCCTCATACGTAGTGTTGTGCTTATATCAAGCATCAACAGTATACATTGCCATTTTTTATTTAAGTTTTTTTTAGACTTTTTTTTATCTAAGTTGATTGGGCATATTTGGTAGTGTTTTCAAAATAGTTGAAAATGATTTTGTTTTGGAAAATAAGAATTTTTTAAAAATTATGCTGAGAGTGTTTTTGAAATTTTTGCCTTAAAAAGCATGCAAAAACATTTCCAAAAATTTTCAAAATAATAATAAACGAGGTTGTTGCATTTCTCTTTTCCAAGCATAATATAGAACCATTGTTAATTCCCCGCTAAAAAGTGATGGATACTTTAAGGTCTTAAGTTGGAAAATGACTTCAATGATTTTTTTTTAATAAATAAAGCATTACTTTTTTTTTAATGAATCGTGCATTAGAATTTACATATACTTTTGGCCATTAAAAAGATGTTAGCTAAAGTGAACTATGACAATTTAGTCCTTAAACTTTTAATTTTTACAAATTAGTCTATGAACTTATGTACTACAATGCAGCAGTTAGTTAGTTTACTTGTTCTCATGTCCATGATGGTCCATCTAAAATACTACTTGAAAGTCCATATTCAACTCCAAAAATATTGGAGCTAAAATGTCATGCCTTTATTTTTGGGAGGTATCAAGAGGGGCAAAACACATGTGAAGCATGCTACGTTGGCTGGATATTCTCTCTCGGGGGAGCTCCAATGATGCGTGCATGTTGGATTTCATTGTTACGTGAAGAAGGGTCTAGGTCAAGCCTGCACAAACTGGTCGGGAACTGGAGCCGTTCCTCTGAGGAGCCCAAGGCAGGGCGAAACCAGTCGATAGTATGTGCTATTGCGCTTTTGGTGAGATGGCTTGTCCTAGTCCAGAGAGGCACCACACAGGTCCTGACCAGGCCTTTCGGTAGATCCATGAGATAAAGCTACCTGGTTCGTTTATCTCCTATGAACTATCATGTTCTAACTTTAGCTTACATAAAGCTAACCTTACTTCTTTACAAACAATTACTTTTTCCTCTTACCCATCAAAGTTTTGCATCTTTTTACCTAAGCTTGCTTATTTGCTGGCAAGAAGCAATCCAATTTATAGCAAACTAAGAGCTCAGTTTGGTTTCCATAAAATCGATTGTTGGAGACCAAACCAAATTGTTGACACCCATATAAGATAACGCTTATGTAAATATAAAGAAAAATGATGGATATTGGGAAAAAAATAGGATTACAAATTTGAGAGGCACTGTAAATTCTAAAAAATAAATAGGATTATGTAACTTGAATGGTGATATAAATTGTAAAACCATTGACCAAATTATCATTTTCCAAAGAAAACTTCTAAATTGACTAGATTAAATTAATTTAAAAACGTTCATGGGTATGGTTTAGTTTGATTTGTTGATTTTTTTGAACTCTTATAGATAAGAGAAAACTACTATGAGACCACTTATTTTCTTTAATCAATAAAAAACATTTCTATCCATCATATCTAAAATTTATGGTGTAAAATAAACATACCTAACTTTAGCCTTCTGTTTAGTATTTCGGTTGGAACCAATAGTGTAAACCTCTCAGCAATTACAATAAAAAGCAAAAAGTTACTATGGCATTATAAAACTATCATATGTTACAGTTTTTAAACCATCATTTTCAATTTCAACTGCTCTCCCAAACACCATATAACTAAAAAATTAACAATCCAAAAACAAAACACAATCTTAAAAAAAAGTCAGATCTCTACCATCGCCGGCAACCTTAGATTGCTACGGTTGGTGGTAGCTTAGCTTCTGCTCACCAGATCCATCCATCGTGATGAAGATGGAGGTTGCCATTATGGTCTATCGCAATCTTGTAGTGACTATGGTCAGATTGAGATAGAGGGCGGAGGTCACAAAACTCAGATCACGACGGAGGTCACGAGCCATCACGAATCTTTTATGACCTCATCTTGACCTCCAAACCATCGCAAATGAGGTCATAATTCTTTGATGGAGGCTCGACTATCTGTCATGATAGAGGTTGCCATGAGACCCACATCGCAATCTATGTTTTATGATCGTGGTCACGACTTTGCCTCATTAACATGTTGCCACCATCGTAGAGGGGGTCCTCTTTCATGTGACACTTAAATATTTCTAGTGTATTATAAATGCAATAATTATGGAATTATGTTAAGCAATTTAAGTACAAATTTTGTGAGCTTAAGTTTATACTCAAAAAATTGTTAAATATTTTAAGAACATAAAGAGTGTCACAAGGATTATTATTTTAATTCGATTTTTATGATAAATTCTGTATAAAAAAAAGAAATTAAATTTTTAAGGTTAAAAATCATGCCATAGTCTTATACAAGAAAAAAAGGATATGAAAATAAGGTAAGAAGCTTAATTGTTGCAAATATGTTGCAATAAATGTTAAGACAGAAATACAATTTAAGGAGAATATTGTATGAAAATATATAGCATTAGAATAAAGCAATATAAAAATTATATTGATACAGTAATGCAATGTAAGGAATTACACTGATAAAGTTATGCAATATGAAAATTATACTATATAAAGTTAAGTAGTATGAAAATTACACTGCATAAAGTAATGCAGTATAGGAATTAAACTGTATAAAGTTATGCAATATAAAAATTATACTATATGGAGGATATGAATGAGTAAGGAATACTATGTAAGTTTATAACAGTGTAGAAAAAGTGTACTGACGGGTAGGACAAATATTGTCAATGTAAATTTAGACTGTGTAAAGTTAAGCATTATGGAAAATACACTGCATGAAGTTAAGTAGTATGAGAATTATACTGTGTGGGGGATATGTATAAGTATGGAAGCTTATGAACAATGTAAGAAAGAATACTGATAGTATGTGAAATATACTAATAGAATAGAAAAAATATTGTTAGTATAAATTGGACTATTAAAGGATGAAGTAGGATCCACCAATTACACATGAAAGGTAAAAATTTGGCCACCTCACCCATGACATACTTAGTTGGGCTTGTGGTGGAGCCAAGGTTTTAATTAAATGGAGAAGATTACTACATGGAGTCATCCTTTTTTTGTATGGTCATGAAAAAAAAAAAAAAAAGACAATCCAAAGTAGGAAAAAGTGCCACATCTCTCCCTTGGAAACCAATTGTGGCATGAGTGGAGGAGTCATTGTCTCAGTTTCCAATTAGGTCCCTAGCTTTGGTCTATAAATACCTAAGGTTATTTTTAAAGAAAAAGTCTGCTTAAGTTATGAAAAATTTTCTCCCATTTCTTCTCTCAAATCCTGCCCTATAGTAAAGGTATCTCCCAAAATCTTGATGGTTTAGGCCTCCAAAACATCTAAGAAAGCACGGATAAGTGTTCTTGATGAAGATTAAGGAATTTTAAGGTAAAACCCCTAACTTTTGTATTGTGATTTAGGAGTTTTGTTCAACTTTTGAAAGGAATTTTTAGACTTGATGTCAAGGGGTTTTGAAAACCTTCAAGTGCTAAAAAGAGAGGGCAAGTACTTTGGAATGGTTAGATGAGTTCCTAGTCCTTGAAACTAAGTTAAAGTTTATGTTTTATAATGCATGCCAAGAGTTTGATGTAAATAAATGAGCTACGCTGTGTTAAAGAGACTCTATGGCATGATTATATTATGGTTATATTGATGGATATGTGATTGGAAGATTGAAAAGTCAGGAAGATAAAGTATGACAAACTTTGCCTTGAAACATTAAATTTTAGCACTCTAAGTGCTTGATAAAATGATTTTAATCACAGCATGAAAAGAAAATATTATGGCATATTTTGTTTATATATAACAAGTGCGTGATTAAATGATTGAAAAGGTTTAAATGAGATTAAACCAAAATGTGTTTAAGGACATTTTTGAAAGAATTCAATGTTTGAGGCCTTTAGAGGTAGAATTAATTTTTGGGTTTAACACGTGATTTGTTGAAAACATCAAGTCGGATAATTTTTGTTAAGAAATCCTGCTCAAATAACGATCAGAGCAAACCGAAAAATGATGATTTCTGTTCTACCTTATCAAGAACGTCATCAAGATGAATCAATTAAAGAAAAATTAAAACAAAAAAGATGTAGATCTTATCAAAATGGTTAAAAACTAAGGACGACATGTGAAATTCCACACGGATTTCAAGATATGAATTTTACGAGATTTTAAGCACGAAATTTTGTAAAAAGAAAGACGTCTTGAAATATTTTAAATTTGACCAAGGAGTTTTTGTAAGTTTTAATCCTTGCAAAAAAACTGAACTTTTTGGTACAAAGTGGTCGTCTTTGGTCCCAGGGACAACAATGTCAAGATTTTGGGCCCGTTTGGTAATGTTTTTATTTTTTTGTTTTGAGAAAAGTTAAAAACAAGAATATTTTGAAAAATATACTGGGGTTGTTTTTGAAATTGTGTTTAGTTGTATATAGTTGTATGTTTTTAAAGACAATTATTTTTAATAAAAAATTATTTATATAAATAGAATCTAAATTTAATTTTTAATAAACTAATTATTAATATATTCATAATTTTTTTATTAACGTCAACAGAGGAAGAGCCCATTCTCTTCATCTTCCTCTCCTCCGATGAGGAGAAACGCTGGTGATCAACCCACCCCCATGCTGACCAAGCCCACCTCCAACGGTCCTAGACACCCCCAACGTCCTAACCACACCTTGACCGGTCCACCTCCATGCTGAACAACCAAACCTCGCCCCCTAACGCAGTTCCACCCCCGACGGACCCTTGGGCCTACTCCCGACAAACCCAGTTTCACCCCCGATGGAGTCCCACCCCTGACGGACCCTCGCCCCCACTCCCGACGAACCTAGTTCCACCCTCGATGGCAAGCTTTACGACAAGATCCAAGCTAAGATTCCTGTTGTTGGCGGGCTGGGTGGATCACTTGTGTCTCCAGCATGGTGGATGAAGGAGAAAAAGGAGAAGGGGGAGGAGGGGGTAGGGTTTTGGGTTGAGGAGAGTGAGAGAGATAGATAGATACAGAGAGAGATTGGAAAACATAGAAAACATGATTTTTTTTTTTCATTTTTGCTCTCTTTTTTTGAAATTTTCAGAATTGTTTTCAAAAAATTTTGAGCCTAAAACACTACCAAACATAGTTTGAAAATCATTTTCATTTTTACAATTTTTGAAAATGGGAAAAACCTTTTTGCAAAGGGAACCAAACAACCCATTTGTGTTTTGGCAAAAAACATAAAACCATATGAAACTGAATTTTTACTTAGAAATGTTGGTTTTCTGTACTGCGATGGGCAGTAAGTAACTACAAATGTTAAACTTAAAAGAATTTAAGGTTTTTATCAAGAAAAGAATGAGAAAGGAACGTTAAGAGCCTAATCACCAAGATTTTCAAATTACGGGTCAAAACCATAAAGTTTTGATAAAATAGATTTTTTACGAAAAGGAAACCAATATTTGCAAAGACATGTAAGTTTTGTTTTAAAACGAGTTCCAAAATTTTTCTAAGACCCGTCAAAGGCAAAATAGTTATTTTTCATAAAAAGGCCAAACAGACCTTGAAACGCCTGATTTAGGAAAATGTCCCTTAGCAGGTATTTCTCCGTAATGTAACGCCCGCCTATTTAATGTAACGGACCACGTTAAGTTAGTAACGTTGATAAGAAATTTATTTAATAAATAACGTTATATGATATGTGATGTGCATATTACTAACTTTTTATGTCAAGTTTTGTGACAGGTGACGACCGCATGGGATTGTTGTGCTCGAGTGTTCATGTGAAATTTTAAATATATGATTATTTATGATGCAATGATGTATGAATGTTTTATGTTATGGCATTTAATGACAGATCGACAGGCCGAACTTCTTGCTCGAGATCGGCAGGCCGAAGAAACCCACTAGCAGGCTGAACTTGCTGGAACCGGCAGGCCGAACACGGCTGACAAGCAGTCAGCAGAAATTTCTCCAAAATTATGGCTGAGTTAATTACATTAATTAGATGATTTAATGTGATTAATTGGCATAATAATGGAATGTTTTTATCAATTAAGGAAATTAAAGGGTTTGACTTTGCAGTAATTTGTATAATTATAAATGGTTTCCCATTTAAATAGGGCAAAACATGGTAAGTAATGAGTGGGAGTTTTGACTTTCCTTCTTTCTTTTCTCTCCTTCACGCAAATTGCCCCTAACAGTCAGAAATTTTGACTTAATGGAGGGACATAATGAAGGGCAATGAATTTCATTATAATTGTTACGTTAAAAAAATTCTAACGTTCGTCTCCTTAGAATATTTCTCTCTCTCTCTCTCTGTTCTGAGACATTTTTTGATTTCCCTATCTTCCTCTTCTCTTCTTCACGAAATTTCCCTCTCTCTCTCCCACGAAATTTTTTTGAGTATATTGAAAGAAAAGTCTTATTTCGTTGGTTGAATTCAAGAATTTTGAGAAGAAACTTCAAGGTATGAATTTAGTTTTCTGGTATTTTTTTAAAAGAAATTCTTCTCCTCATTTCATCTACAATATCCTCTCTAGGAATTGTATTTTTGTTCTGAGTTTTTAATATGATGTTCATGTAATGTTTCTTCACGTTTCATGTCATATGAATGTTTTATGAAAAATGGATATTTCTGTCTTCTACCCTTCACAGTAATGTTACTGTTTAATTTTGATAAATAAAAATGTAATGTTCATTCAAGGGGTAAATATGATGTTTTTATGAAAAGTTGTTAAAATATGCATATGTATGAGTATGTAAGATGAATGTATTTTATGACTATGAAATGTTTTGATAATGTTGTTTTTTTTGGGATTTTTGTTTTATTAAACGTTTTATGTATTCACATGATTTTATGATAATAGAATGATTTTATGCATGATAATATGATGATTGTATGGAGTTTTAAATTAAATATATGTGTTTTAAATTATTAGAAAATGTTTTTCAAAAAGATTTTCATATTTACAATGTATGAAATGTTTTGATTTTTAAGGAAGCATGTTATGAATAGCGTTTACATGTTTTGATGATAATTTTATGATGATGATTATGGGATATGTCTGAAATGTGATGAATGTATACATGAGTGTATGTATATGTGAATATTATATGAATGAATGTTATGTGTATGGATATTTCATGATAAGTATTGATTTTTATTGCATCTTTAAATGGATAAATGGCATGAACACTCAAGGAAGCGAGCATATCGAGACCGCGGCATCGTCACCAAGTGCATTTTTAAGGTTAAGTAAGCTATCGTTAAGGTAAGTACATTCTCACCTGCAACATGACACATATTTTTACAAGGTTTGATGATATGTTTACAAGGATATTCATGATGATTTTATGATGATTTTCCTTAAAGGATTTCTTATGAAAGATTGTCATGATTTTAAAGATATGCATGTATGATGATGACATGCTTCAAAGAATGAAAAGTATGTATATATGTATCACCTAATAAGTGTTGCACACCCAATGTTATGAAAAGTTATGTTATGATGTCATGTTTGGTTTGGGATTAGCTACCCTTCTCCTCTCATGACGGCGCGCCTATGATGATGTTTATGGTGCAACACTTGGGCCCTTAAGATAAAATGGAATAAGTTTTAAAATGGTCAATGTTATGAAAGATATGTTCTATGAAATTGTGCTTAAGGCACTTTTATGATGTGATGACAATGATGATGATGATGATGTTTATGAAATGTTTTAAATTGTGAGAATATATGTACTTACTAAGCATTAGCTTAATAATGTTATATGTCATGTTGCAGATAAGGGTAAGAAAATCATGGACTAGGAGGAGGACATGGGAAGGCGTGTGAGCATCATGAACGATAAATTGTAACCGGAAGCACGCCAAGAAGAATGATTTTATGATCTAATCAAGTTATATATTTTTGAACATATTTTTATGTTAATGTTTTTAAGAATACTTATATTATGGTTTTATAAGATATTTTATCATTTTTTTTATGAATTATGAACTTCCGCTATATTTTACGTAAAGTTGGTATGTTTTAAATTAAGTTTTCCAAAGAAATTTGGTCTCGGACGGCCTGCCGAACTCTGTGGCCGGCCTGCCGAAGACCAGAAGTTTGGCCTGGCGATCGAATTTTTTGGCCTGCCGAACACGGATGAATTTTTGGCCGGTTGAGGGTACTCCGGCCTGCCGATGATGTTCGGCCTGTCGAAGTCCCAAGTTCGGCATGCAGAACTGTGGGAATAAATGGATTTCAAATGATATGATGATTGTTGAGGGTAAGCTCGGTGCCACCACCGAGGACACTAACTTTGGTGGTCGGCAACTAAGTTCGGCAAACATTAGGCTACCACCCCGACCCGACGACTTATACTTCTCCCCAATGTGTCTTCCATTTATCTGAGGGCACGCCCCCAAGAAGGCTGCCACCTCGGGGATGTACAGTAGCTCGGGCCGGGTCATGTTATCCGTCATAATACGTCACTGCCCATCCTTGTAGGCCAACACCAGGCAAACGTGCTGCCGTCCAATATAGTCCAATCCATTGGACAATGGACGCGACACTTGTCACTCACTGCTTGATACACTTTGATGTGACACCTGGGTAATGGGCAAAACCCATCTTGCACCCGATCCAGCTGGTGGCCTATAAATAGGATGCATTTATGACGTTTTAGAGAGAGAGACTTCCTCACACCTAATTAGCTGCCGACCTCTGCCGAGCAATACTTGCCTTGAGCATCGGAGAGCCCTTGTCTATTGACTAACCCCATTTCTTCGAATCATCCCTCTCGCAGGTACGCACTCCCAGCCAGGGGCAAGCTTAAGAGGAGGTTAGAAGGTGTTCAGTCACACGTGGGTGTTGATCCGACGCCGGACGGCGGTAAGCATCAACAATGATCAAAGAGATTTAATGTGATATTTTATAAGTCCTGATTTTTACAACTTGATAAACCTATATTAATAAATAAGTTCATGATTGATTTAAGTATAATTGAATAAATTATGGTATGGAATAAGTTAAACATTGTTATTCTAAACAATGATAAGTTAAAAAAAAAAACGTATGAATGGATCCTGGTAATATAAGTTTAAGTACTTTTAAAATCAATAGTAATGATTAAGTTTGATATTATTTATAAGTTTAAAGTTTATGCATGTACGAATGTAAGTATGTAACGACATCTGTGACGTCCGAATTAAAGGGCGTTACACGTAACCCGTAAGTAACAGGATGGTAAAGTAAAAACGAGAAGTTTAGTAAAATTACAAGGTTTACAGAAAAATCCGTAAGTGTAAAATCATCAATTTTAAAGAAAATCGCTAAAACGGACCTAAGTCCTCTAACTTAGACGAAAAACGTACCAACATATGTTAAGTGACGAAACCGCCACGTAAAAGGAGAAATTTAACTAAGGGACGTTTAAGTTGAGTAAAGAGAAAGGCACATAAATTGGATACAAAGTTAAGTATAAGGAATGAACGTTTAACGTTTAAGTTATATTATCGATCAAGTAGGTCAGTGATAAGAAAGGTAGCTAATAATCGGGTGTTGTTTGAATAGGACACAAAGCCATTTAATAGAAGAAAAAGGAATGAAATGGGAACGTTAGAGCGATATCCATGTAAGTTTCAAACCTCACCTATAGCATGAAGCAAATGAATTTTAAATGCTTTTAATATGTTTTATGTTTACATTTGTTATGCATAAAATTTTAAAGATCAAGTAAAGGTTTGCAATGTATTTACAATTAAAGTATGTTTGCATGTGTAATGCATAATGTTTTAAAGTTCAAGTTATGATTTGCAATAATTTGCATATGATATGCTAGCATTTGATATGCTCATGAAAGTTAACAATAAGGTAAAGCAAAGATTATAAAAAAGTGTCATACCAGCTTTCTTGATGTGAAGTTTACAACTTACGTTAAAGTTATAACCTCGTTGTTTAATGGTCTTTAAGTCTTTCACAAGGGAAACATTATGTTCTTATGATTAATGATGTTGATACGAACAATTAAGTTTACAAGATAAGGAAAGATAAGAATGATGATAAGAAGTTTAGTAAGATAAGAATATTAGTAAAAAGCTCATAATTGAATTTTCATAATTCAGTATAAATAGAATCACTTATTATGATATTGCTTATATTCATTTTAAGTAATGATTTACAAAGAATGTTTTATGAAAAACGTTTAATTTTTCAATCCAAACGTTTTTTTCTTTGTTTTTCAAAACGTTTTCTTTTAACTGCCCAAAACGTTTTTTCCTTCAAAAATGTTTTTTCTATTTTTTGGTTTTTATTTTTATTTTTATATTTTGTTAACATGTTTAATATACCAACGCGAAACGCATGCTTTTTAACTAGTATCGATAATATATGTAACCATGTATGTATGTAAATTGTATTAGTATATCAACCCGCGTAATTATACTTCAACTTCACGAGATACTCGCACGACAAATTGGAAGGACAAAAACGACAGCGTGAAGACGTAAACTTTTCTGCTGAAACCCAACGCCCACGGCATAAAAAAGCAACCGGGCGACACCTTTAACGCTCAGCCTCGTGACCTGTGGGTTCCACTGCGCTTTAAAGCTCTTTCCAAGCCAGAGCGATATATTCGAAGCCACGTAGGCTTGATGACAGATGAATCAATCTTCTAACCAAATAACCCTTCAATTATCCGATAATTACGTATAGTGCCATCCCATTCGCCTTTCATAGCTGGAGCGCACCAGCCAGCATTTTTGCAATTTGCTTTTGCGATTTAGCTTGTCGTCCACGAAAATACCGCCTGCCCCTTTTCTCAAATGAAAAAGATCCCAAAAACATATTTCCAAAAATATATTGGTTTTGGTGGTACATGTATTTTTTATAATCACAATAAAGGATTTATAGGGAAGATTTTTAAAGTATTTGAGAGTCAAGTTGAAACTTAAGATTATAACTTAAAATATTGAAGCATATGAGAACATTATATTATAATATATTTTTGTTTTATACTATAATCTATGAGAACTTTTATCATAGCGATTGAAACTATGATGTTGAAACTTGATTCTTAAATATTCTCTTTCAGACTTAGCGATTGGAATTTGGTAGTGTTTGCAGTTAATTAAGACCATCAAATTTATGCATGACTTATCATCACTTATCATAAAGAAGAATGGAAACCACCACCTAATAAGAAAATGCCACTACTGTGTAGTATGAACACTTCATAAGGCATTATTACATGCTAAGTTTGAGGAGAAATTAATTTACGAAATAATGGTAAGAACTTTTTTTTCTTTTGCTCTGAAGGACGGCCAAAAAAAAAAATTCCTTGACAAAACAAACCTTTATTATGTCTAAAAAGACTTGAAAAATGCTGGTGTGATTTTTCCTTTATTATCATATATATATATATATATATATATATGTTTATCTATATAAAATGAAAACAAAAATAATATCTTACAGATAAATAATATGATGCCATGTTCTCTAACTTTCCTTTTCCACAACCTAAATATTTTATTTCCTTTCTGCTACAGACAGGACCACCAACCCCTATTTGTCTAGATAAGTTCTATTTTTTTAATAAGAACTTCCCAAATGCCAAATATGTGCTTTCGTCTTTTTCTCTAGTACTAGTAACACATATAATACACACACAGTAATAGAAAGCAGACTCATTTGAGTCAGTTTTTCAAAAATAAAAAATATATATGTCTGTTAAATTTTAATAAAAAAATTACATGTTATATATATATATAAAACATGTAATTTGGATTAAATCCAATACTCTCAAATATGCACTATTATAGTAATCGTTCCACGAAAAGATTCTATCCCAAATCGGCAACGGTAGATGGAACTATAGTTGACGTGACATGATCATGAGAACAAATATTCAGACTAGGAAAGCAAATAATTTTAGTCACGCTCATGCTTGTCAGCAAACCACGTCAAAACACGTAACGTATTGGCTTGCTTGGCTGCTCCCATTACGTAAAAAACACACATGGCCCTACCAAGAATAATTAAATTTTAAAATGGGGCAGCTCTTCAATCTCAATTGGTGGCCAATTGGAATATTGGAGGATAACGACTGATTCTGTTCCAATATTTCTACTTTCTAAGCAGAAATGTGAATACTTGAATAGTTTAACCACCATTTAACATCATGATATGTGTGATCCAACATTTGGCTATTTATCAAACTAGTATTAAACATATCTTAACGTGTTTTGGACGAACTTGAATTTAGTGTGGTAAATTAATTAAAACTATAAGTTTTAACTTATTACGGTGTAAAATTTTTATGTGCAACAGTAAAACATAAAAATTTATTATAATGTAAAGCTCTTACATGCTATAATATTTAAGTTCTAATTTTGCTTCTAATCACTCTCTTTAGTCTACTTTCTAATCGTTTGCCTCAAATGGCCATAAATGAGAAATTAGGAATCAATTATATTCTTTGATTTTTTTTTTCCCCTTTTATAGGAGAAATAAAGTGTAGCGGCATTTGCGAGTGGAAGGCGCACTATGTGTTGTCGAGCCAGCGCTTCGAAGCTGTGCAAGCATAGGAAAGCATCCTTGTCTTGACTGCGACGACGTAAATATATGCAGACAATATATATTTATATTTTTTTTTCGATTTTTATGATATTACACCATGATAACATATAGAAATAAGTAACCCACTGGGCCCTGTGGTGGGAGGATAGGACAGGATTAGGACCTCCCTGATTCAAATCTTGGGAGAAACAAATCAATTGAGGGCAGCATGGGTGCATCATAACAAATATATATATATATATATATATATATATATAAAAGTGTGGTATTTGAAAAAAGTGTCCAAAATTTTATGGTTAAAATCATGCACTATAGAATGTGAGAGCTTTACATTAGAACAAATTTTTATTTTATATTATAACATACGAGAACTTTATATTATTGATAGTTGAAATTATATGGTTGAAATTACAACCTAAACAGCTTAAAAAATTATGACATGACAATTATTTTATGTGACTAATATTTAAAAAATACGACAATAAACAATTTTGTTATCTCATACTAGTATTAGATCTATTGATACACAAAATAAATGTCACATGTTACACCTCTCACTTTTAGTACCTTATGATAAGGCACCCCTTTATGTAAAATCGAAGACAAACTCACACATATACACATATATGTAATTAATCCCCTTTTGATAACAAGGCTTTCTTGCGCATTCTTATATACTCGGATAAATTAAAGAAATAGCATTTTTGTTTTTTTTTAAAAAAAAAAAAACTTAAGGGTCCCTTTGTTTCGATACTTAAATCACGGTTTGAATCATTTTGCTACAGTATTTTCTCTCACAAAAATTTAAATCTTTATTCAAATACTCTATTTAAATACTCGAACCCAACGGCCCTTAAAAAGCCAAAACCACACAAACAAAACCTTAGCCTCAACTTCCTTTAATCTTCTAGATCTCCGATTCTTCTCTCTCTCCTTTCTCTTATGTCACTGGTATTTGCTCTTTCTTCACTTTCTTAATCACTCCTCAAGGTTACCACACATAAATTTCTAATCACTCCTCAAGAACGCTGCTGACTTTACGCTTGATTAGTTGACAACTTGCTGGTTAACTTTTAAATTTATTGTGCGTACATAAGTTGAAATTGAAGATTATAACAAATACAACTACCAATCAACAAAAGCATAAGTTTCCAAAATAGTAGAACCATTGTTCACTAAATATTTCATTTTATCAATAAGTCTTCTACTTTTAGAACAATCAAAAGTCAATAAGCATTAAAACAAAACCAAAAAAACCATGAAAAAGAACACCACGCCCCCAACTACTCTATACAAAAATCAGAGTGCAATTATAGATGTTCCCGCATCACTGTTCAAATCTGTCTTTTACGTTTAAACACATACGTTCTTTATTTTTCCTATTTCTCTCTTGTTTATTTGTCAATACGTTTTTTTTTTTTGTTTTTTTTTTCCTTCTATTTGTTGCTGGTCCTTATCTCTTGGTTTCTTCCATCAAAACTTCTTGTTGTTCTTCTTCTTCTTCTTCTTTTTTTAGCCAGAGTTTTTAATTTACTTCAATGCGCTAATAGGAAAATCAAGAATTTAGTGATTCCTTGTCTATCTTATGATAAAAAAGGAAGAAAGAGTCATGACCATGAGAAAGCTAGGAAAAAGAGGGGGAGTCTTTATTTTAACTAAAAATGTTTACTATTATACTAATTCAAATAAAAAAGAAAGAAATTTTCACTTTCGTGACAAAAATATTTGCATAGTAAAAAAAGATAAATATTTGCATATTGTCAACAAGAAACGGGATCAAGTGTTTGTGCTTCTTCAGAGGTGACACGTGGCGAATCACACTGCCCCCATAGTCTGTCTTTGATACTACACCTGCTAATATTAAAGTTGGGCCTTGTTCATGGAAAAATTACCCCAAACTACCTAAAAGCTCAACTATTGTAAAAGCTGTCATAATAAGAAAATTACAACTTCGAGACACTGAACAAATTCTCCAGAATTGCTATAACTCGCATGATGTATACCACGAAAAATATGTAAGTGGGCGGCTTATTGAAACCAGCTCTATACTTTCTATTGGCAGAAAAACCCATCACACAGATTAGTGGTCTCTTGTGTGATTACTATATTGTTTAACGGCTGACGCCTATGTGGGTCCTCCTTAGCTTGATTCACATTGTGTCATTGATAACTGTGGAGTTTCTTCTTCAAGCTCTTTGGACCTTCAACTTAGAGACCCAACCTGGTTTACTCTAGACTTATTGCCCTAAACAAAAACAAATCCAAGGACCATATATGGAAGGTCGAATTTGTTACTGCTAAGTGTAAAAGAAAACTTTAAAATATGAAATAGAGTCTTAAAAGAGAGTACACCTTGTTTCTTTTCAATATGGAACTCTTGCATGTTTATATTTTAACCTTGTAGTATATGTATAAACACAATAAATATAGTCAGAATAAAAAATTACATAAACAAATGTCTAACTTAGTAGTTGGTAGGCTTTTATATCTCTGCTAGGTTTGAGATTCAGACAAAGGCAATTGTGTGTATTTTCTAGGGAGAATGAGATAAATAGAAGATTTTTAAAACTTTTTGAAGTAAATAATAGGTTTTAAAAATATTTATAGTAAATAGCAAAGTTACGATATATATAGTTTATTTATCAAGTAAATAAGAATTATTTACACCGTAAACAAGAGAGTAAATAAATTATTTGCATCTCAGATTTATTTACTGTATAAACAACAATTATTTATAGTATAAACAATGGTATGAATAAATTACTTATAACCTAAATCTGTTGTTTTTTACAAATATTTTTAAAACATGATATTTACTATAATTAGTTTCAAAAAAGTAACCTTTACTATAATCTTAAGCCCCAAGGCTTGGGGGCCCTAGTGTGCCAAGCTCGGGCCTAGCTTGGCACGTTGTTGCACTACAGCGGGTTGGGACTCTATTTCATCCCCACTGGTCATGCCATCGTGAGAGATATTGGAGTCTCCACCAAAGTTCTCTCCTACCAGGGACCTCTAACACTAATGGAAGAGCCTTCATCAAGGACCTCCTATGTCGGCCAAGGGCTTTCTTCTGAGTTATCCTAAAAGTATAGGTTAACATGTTAAAATTAAAAATACAATGATCATTCTCCCAAAAACACGAAATTATAAAGGATATTGGTGTCAAAAACCCTTAAATTAAACCACAAGTTTTAAATTTTAAATTTAACACAAATTTAAAGTTGTTGACCTATTTTATCTGTGCATGTTTATTTTATCTATTATCTATATATTTATATTTCAATTTATGTTTATATTTTTATGCAAAATCATTTTACACGATGACACATAGAAATGAGATTTGTGACGTGATATTTATTGTTTGTGACAATAATGTTTAAAAAATATAACAATAGAATCTTCACTTATCTCATACCAATGTTATATTTATTGTTACACAAAATAAATATCACATTACACCCTTCACTTTTACGTGCCTTACAGTATAATAAGGTACTCCATTGTGTAGAATCGTACACAACACATACATACATATATAGTACACTTTCATTTGCTATAAGCTTGTAATCTGGGTGAGATTTGAAGATCATGAGCGGTGAGCCCAATTATAATCCGTAGAAGAGAGAGTACAAAAGGGCTGCAGACTTTTCAATCAGAAGGCAGCAGTTGTAAGATCTTTTACTTGGTGGCTGTTTGGTTGAGTCATAGAATCATAGTTTTTACCACAAACTCAATTATGAACAGTGTAGAACTCTCACATGCTACAATAACAATAAAAAAATTGTTACTGTGTAAAAATCTCACATGCTACAGTAAAAGTTGTTCTAATCAACGGTTTCCACCACCTTTCCAAACACCCTATTAATTAAACTTGGATTGAGAGTTCATCAGGGTAGCCTTATCCGAACTCTAAGGCTTGTTTCATGTTGAAGAGACGGCTCATGTTTGTTTACTTGAGCAATTCTAAAGAGCCTAATGGGCAGGAACCCAACCCTTTCACAGGAGGTGAGACCTATCTTTTGTAAAGAGGCCAGACCCTTGCCCCATTGGGTTCAAAAGAGTTTAGTTTTGTTAGCTTATTCTTCTTCTTCTTCTTCTTTTTGGTTGCTTGCTTGATCAAGCCACAGCAATGAAATTAACTTGATGTAATTTCAATTTACAGGAGAGAAAACAATAGGTCTAATGTCTAAGGTCAGCTCATATTATTATTATTATTATTATTATTATTATTAATAGATTGTGAGAAAGTAGCGATTAGTTATAGTTAAATAAAATACGAAACTCGTCACCTAGCTTCAATAAAGGCTAATATTGAACTGATGCTTGAGAATAGTCATAAGCACACATAAGCTACGGTTCTTAAATTCAATATTAAGCTTAAATTAAAGATTACTTGACCACCTGCGCTGCATCTTAGCGACTCCACTAATCCATCACTGGGTGGCTAATTGTTAGAACCAACTTGATTTTAACGATTTCATTACATTATGTACAATATTACTATTTCTTTTGGTAGAGTATTATGTAACTTTTTTTTTTTTGGTTAGTTACGTAACTATATCTTTTAGTTATAAATATTTCTCAATTTATATATCTATTTTAAAAAACCATAAATATATCTTTTGAATTATAAAATTTTGTTTCAATTTTATTATTCATGGACTTTTTGGACCAAAAAAAATGAAGAAAAGAAAAAATTTATTGGTGATATATATTTTCCTTCTTGAGAAAAGTTTTTTGAAATTTAACGTCATAAATCTTAAGTTTTTTTTAATTTATTGTTTATTTTAGGATTTTTTTAGGTTTTAAATTTATAAAATATTTTTAATAATTACTTGAGAGTAGTTATATTATTTTGTTTAATTGTTTCTATCGGGATGAAATTAAACATAAGTTTTTAAATTCAAAAAATACCTCTATAGTTTTCAAAAACAGATAAACAAATTAATAAGTAGTTAAATATAATTAAGATATAATTATATAACTAATCTATTTTTTTCATAGAAAGTGTAATTAGTAGCTATTTACTTCATATATATTGCTATTTTGATTCTGTGAATTGTACGGGAATATTTGATTCTGTGAATTCTACGGGAATGTCAACATGATTAAATAATGAACAAGCGAGTGCAAACTTCTTCCTCGGTAAGTTACCAACTACTTGGCTACAAAGAGCAGTTCCATATTTTATTATTGAAAACATTTATATATTTCTTTGTTTTTTTGGGCTGAAATAGTTTTGGATGCATTATTGATGCTATAAGATGAGGAAGCCTTGCTTAAAATGTTAATGTGGTTTCTTCTCTCATTTCGCACATAGCGATATTAATTTCCTAGACTATAATTTCGCGCAAAGTTTAGAAATTGTAACTTGGGATGGTACGTGATTAGAGAAATCCCATTTCTATGGTATTGTTTATCAACCTTACCAAAACTTTGAAACATACTACTTCTAAGAATATAAAGACATAATTAATTACAGGTATTTTATATCAAGGTAACGCAAACAAATGTTATTTAAACAGATTTTGACCTTTTTAGTTAAGAGAAGTAGTATGAATTAAAGGAAGAAAAAATAAGTGGTAAAACATAATAGTAAAAGTATAAAAGTGATATACCACCTAATTTACTCATGATTCTACCCACTTATAAGGGGTCTTTACACATATGTCATAAAAATAAAGCTTGGATTAATTTAGACTACTAAGAAAAATAATTGCAAAGAGTTGTAACACCCAGAACTTAATTAAGTATGATTAGTAGGCAAAATGGTGAATTAGTATGCCTTAATATAATTTGAACTTTATTTAATTATTTTGTGGTATTTTCAAATTAATCTCACTTTTAATTACTTTTATTTGTTATTTTGAATTTTGAAACAAAATAATTTGTCAAATACCTGACATGTCCCATTTCGAAAACCATGTGCAGGACATGGTTTTGTGACTGAAAACCACCCTCCTTCCCTCTATTTATTCCCCCTTCTTCCTCACTCTCACTCTTTGCTCTCTCTCTCACCATCCCTCTCTTGCTCTCTTCCCTCTCTCATTTTCATTCCAAGATCAAGCATGAGCCTTGGATCTCAGCTAGATTGGAGGTCAAAGCACACAATTAGGCTTCCACAAACTCGATTCAAAGCTCAAATTCGATGTTAGTTACTTTATTTTTTAAAATTTTAAACTTTTTCTCAATTTTTTAATTTTCTTTGTATGTCGAATCTGAGTTTTTTGAGCTTAGAAAACCTTCAATCTAGGTTTGTAGGACCCAAATCATCATGAATCTAGGCTTGATTGGACAAGAATCAAATTAAATCAATTTTTTCCTTTTTTCACCATTTTCGGATTTAATTGGGAATCTCTATGTAAAACTTGTTTAAAAGTGTTTCAAGGTGTTCTAATATATTTTTCTATCATTTATGAGCATTACCCATACTTGAGAACTGGGAAACAGGTTAGAAATAAGATTTCGAGCTCAAAGAGGCCGAGACTCGAAATCTAAAATTCAAGTTTTTTGCCAATTTGGCGGGCCGGATTCATAAGTTCAACATGCCAGACTTATATTGTTGGCAGGCTGAACCTGGAACAGTTCGATAGGCCGGTTGTAACGCCTCTATATGGGGGTTAACAGTTTTTAATGAGATAAAATAAAAATAAATAATAAAAGTAAAACCTTAAAAATAAAATTTGCCCGGGACTTAAATGAAAACTCTCAACTCAAAAATAAAAATATAAACGATAAATAAACCACAGTTTTAATGTAGCACCTTAAATTTAATAATATAAACTGTTGTCATCATCATTTTAACCCTCAACACATTGTAATACAGTCACAGAAAGTAACAATTGATGCTTACATTATCATGAAGAACATTCTCAACAATTGAAGCAGTCCCAATGTAATATAGCTACATCACTTCCTCAACTATATTTCTCGTAGCCACCTCACACTTAGTGAGTCCTGAAAAGATAAAAATATAAGGGTATGAGCAACACTATGCTCAGTAGAGAAAGCCATTACTCACCTTTAGGTTTTTATCATTACCACATTAAAACCTGCATGGTTAGTAAGTCACATCATATTCCAGATTATGAGGTTTATTATGATCACATCTTATGGATACCGTAGTTAATCATTACCAAGTGTCATAATTACACATTTATACAAATATTACCAATCATCATTGTTCCTAGGTATCCATGTTAAATTGAGTATCACTCAACTCATCGAAACTCAAATGGGCGCACTTGATCACCCTATAAACATTCCAAGGGTGTTCTGGTGAGGGGACATTAAGCCCCGAGTCCTCACCAAATCGATTCCTGTACAGTGTGTTCTGGGACTTTCAACCCAAGGAAGCGTCATCACCTTCCCCCTATTTTACCTTTTAGGGTATTCATGCCCAAGGACGTAATCGCCGCCCTCTTCATGTCTCACCATTTCTCTATATTAAATCATTATTAATAGAGTCAGTTTTCCTAACCATGCTTCTCAATTTATAACATGTGTCAATTCATTATGTTCCTCGCCGTACAATACAAGACGAGTCCATGTCATAGTTTCATATGTGATAATCATATAATATCAGTTCAACATAGATATATATATATTGCGGCAAAACAATCAATTTTAATTCTATAAAAACCTCACAAAAGATGAGTAATAGAATCCCTACCTTTCAAGCTTATCAACAGTCTCTTAATCCTGGAATCAATTAACGTTAACTCCATACTCCCTTGATCCTAAGGCGTGCATAAGGACAATTAAAACTAAAGCACAACATACAACTACATTCATAAAATTTATTTTAATTTAATCTTAGAATTTCAAGAAATAACCACTGCCCATAGAGGTATTATAAAGTTTAACAATATAAATTTTCTGTCTAGGGCATATACACTTAGACTTCATACATATGCTCCAAAATAGCAACAAACATATACTTAGGTTTAAGAACGCAAATTTGAATAATCCTTTAGTATAAAAGAAAATTTATAAATGAAAGACTAAATTTGTTCATAAGATTCTAACCTCGGATTATGGTTAGTTGGAAGCTTGAAATGGCTTCAAAACAGGTTCCTTTACTTCGGTATGACTGAAATTCTTGCTCAAATGGAGGTGATGGTGGCTGATTTTTATGGCTGCCTTGAAGAAGTTCTCTAAGTATTTTGCTTCAGCAAAGAAATGAGAAGAAGAGTGTGGGAACCGTGGAAGAAAAAGGAAGAAAAGATGAAGTCTTTGAAAAGAAGTGATAGAAACAATTATAGAGGAGACATGTTGAAGCATGTCACGGAGGAAATAAAGAAAATGAGGGTCAAGAGTAGTTGGAAAAGATATCCTTATGTCTCATCTAAAGACTTTAACACACATAATGCCAATATGACATTTTTGAGATTTATTCGAAGTTCTAAGGCTTTTTAGTAATCATACTAAATAAATATAGGAGAATTTTAAAAAATTTAAAAATAGACAAAAATAAATATTATAAAATAAATTTAAATGAAGCATTTTTTTTATACATTAAAAATTAATTTAATTACCTCAATACCCGTTAGAAGAATAACGGGTGTCACACCGGTTCTATATAATCGGTAGGCCGAACTGTGGAGTTCGGCAGGCCGATCGGGCTTTGTGACCGGTGTTCACTATTTAAACCATAGGTGAAGACTTTAACCGTATGGCATGATTTTGTAAACTCTAATGGCACACTATGACACCATGAGATAGTATGGTATTGTAGAATACTCTAAGCTAGACATTGATGAATTTAGTTTACATTTAAAGTTATTCGTAGTTTCGTGGAACTAACATATAACGGGTCGGGACTACGGTGTTGAGTTTCGGTACGGGATATTGAGATAGGACTTTAGACCTCTCTCTTTGATAACCATGTTTTGAAAAGGGTTTTGGCCACAAAATGTTTTCTTTCAAAATGATTTCAAGAAAAGTTGAGAAGAATTGATTAGTCATTTTCATTATTTGCTGAATAATGAATGATCATAATGAACTGAATAATGAATGTAAATGAGAATACTTTGTAAGATGAGACTTAAACAATGACATAAAATCGAATGTGTCGTAAATACCATTCGGAATGACATACTAGAGCATGATGCCATACTCAGAGATCGGGTTGTATAGAGAGCGACCTTGAGGGCAGGTCTCGAAACCCAGCTAGGCTACTACAGTGGTGATTATAATGGCTTTGCGTAAAAATTATATAATGAGACCATTTCCAGATGAATAATTGGACTAATGGTAAAAATAAAATTAATGAATTTCATTTACTGCATTTTATATTTCTTAAGTTAATGTAAAATTTTATATTCAACTTAATATTTTGAAAACTTAGTTCTACTGAGCCTTCCGCTCACATTTTATTTGTTTTAAAATTTTTCCGCTTTAGGTGGACTTCAGCTTAGGACCGATTAGGACGTTTTCGGACAGACGCATTACCTGTAGGAATTCTGTTTAGATTATTTATTTATTAAATCAAGGCATGTAATATTTCACCCTCATTTCTCGTATTGGACCGTGGTTGTAATTTATTATTGTCAGTACTATGTGTGTACACTAATATAGGTCCGGTGGGGCCTGGCTCGTATTTATTGGCTTTTAATATTTTATTTTATCTGTTTTAACTTAATGATAATTGCACTAAAACATTTTAAATTGCCATGTTTTTAAAATACCTCAAAGTATTTTTTTAATCGTTAATTTCAATTAAAATTTGGCTTAATTAATTTAATCAACCCGTCACGTCACTACCTGGTTCGGTGTATGTGACAGAAAAATAATTGCAAAGAATGCCATGTCACATCTTAAGTCTATAAAAATTAGATAGTTGTTGATTTCTACTAAAGGTATATTAGTCTTCTTAACTTGGTTACATCTTTATTTGTGGTATTTAATTATATAGTTTTTTTTTTTTGGATATGGCACACACTAATGCACTCAAAAAAAAAAATGGCATACAACATAAAATCTCTATTTTTACAATGGAAAAGTGACTCATCCAAAATGAACGAGCCTGCAGACCATATAAAACGTTCTTTAGCTGGTTGACAAAGGAGATTTAGCATTTTTTAATAAAATACTTGAAGTTAGCACGTTCTAAAAAGGGAATTTGAAACAATTGTAAGATATATTAAAATTTTTGCTGAAAACGTCAATTACATTTTAATTAGTTAGGAAATGTCATAGGATGTTTGGAAGAGTAGTTTAGACCATTAGTTTAAGTTTGAGAACTGTAGCATGTAAGAGTTTTACAGTGTTGTTTTTTACTGTAGCATAGAGAGTTTTACACTATTCAAAGTGGTTTGAACTACTCTTTCAAACACTCTATCAAATGCTTAAAAAATTTATTTATGTAACCAATTATTTTCCTTTTTTCTCCCCCGTTCTCAGTTGTTTCTCTGCCTTCTCCAACACAGCAACTCTGTTGATGGCAACGGCGACCTCACGGTGGAACAACTTAGGTCTTCACGACGGCAAGCTCACGAAATTGATCGGCAGCAAATGATGGAGCCTGCAAAGAAGATTGGTAGCGAACAACTCAAATCCATCGACGCTTGTCCTTTGATCTCTTTTGGGTTTTGAACTTGACAATGATGACGGCGGGGAAGGTTCGATCTCTACTACCGATGACATGACAAATACGAGAGTTACAAAACTAAGATGGCAAGAGCATGAGGCCGAGTTCCATGGCCGAGATCGCTAAAACCGTAGAGGAGATCCTTGGAACTAGCTTGTCATCATTCAGCTATGGCTACGTCGAAGAGTTGACAACAACGGGAAACTGAACTTGGATGGGAAACTAGGGAAAGAAAGGAGAGAGAGAAAGGAAGGAAGAGGGAAAGAAAAGATAGGAGGAAAAAAATAAAATGGAAAAAAGGGGCATTTTTTATATTTTAATAAAAAATGATTTATTCTAAGGATTATTTTCACATTTACCTCCTAAACTATGTCAATTTGTCCCCTGACTTTTAAAATGTACCATTTAATCTTCTTCAAACTTTGTTCTATTAGCAAGTATCCTCCTTTCATCCAACTTCGTTAGTTTTTAGATAGTTTTTTATGGAATATTTTTATAATTTCCCCCCAAACTATGTTACTTTTGTTATTTTATCTCCCAACTTTCAAAATGTGTTACTATGTTCTTTTAATTTTTTTTTAACAAATAACCACCTTTCATCCAATTCTTCTCAACCAATAAATTGATATGTTTTTCTTTCAACTTTATATGAGCTTCGCGTATAAGCAACCCATATACTCACAACTTGCATATGAATATTTTTTTACAACATACCATCTAAATACAGATACAAAGAAAAGAAATTAAACTAGTGTGTTCTTTTTTGAAAAAAATTTGAAAGCTTTATTAGTTTAAGGAATTTTGTGGGAGTATTTTTTCTCCTTAAACTCTTTTATGTGATCAGAATTGCTTATTGCAAAAAAATAATACTTTTTCCTTGAATTCTTTTTTACTTAATCTATTTTTTCCTCTTAAACTCTTTTTTATGTTTGAATTTTTTACTCAAAGTTGAAAAAAAAAAGAATTGACTTGTAAAACCGAACAAAATTAGATAGAATAAGTTTTATTTTAATTTGATACTTGCTACTAATAGCTTAAAACTAGTAATATTTTAAAACTTGTTATGTGCTTCAAATATTTAGTGTAAAAGTGCTATTTTCACTTTTATAGATTTCATGAAGAGTAACAACTAGATAAATTATTTTTTTACTTGTAATAAAAGCTTTATACTATTTATAGTTGTATACGATAATTCCAACCTTTTTTCAAACAAAATATCAGAGTATAATGAATATAATTTTTATTAAAATATGTCACTTATTATCTTTCCATAAATATTATGCTATTATTTTTTACTACTCTCCTCGAAGTATTATTCCTCAACTTCGCCCAAAAAGAATTACCTTGTTCTTCTGTGTAGCTCCTCTCTTTTTTTCAGTCTCAGGGGTTCCTTATTATTATTATTATTATTATTATTATTATTATGATTCTCTGATAGATGCTGCCTAGTTATCCCAGTTAAGCCGAAAGAGAAAACCTATTGATAAAAATCTATCTTTGAACTGTCAATTTTTTAAAAAATAATAATTTTAATCAGATGTAAACGGTGTAAGATTTCCACCATAAAAGTCCCCTATTAATATGTGTTTTAAAAGAACTAGGAAAAAAAAAAGAAAAAAAATGAATAAAAAGATAGAGAGATCGCCAACTGGAAATTGAAATCGTCGCGTACTGCTTACGGCTGACGGAAGAGTTCTTCGTGCCACGTGGTGGACATGCCTTCCTTTGGAAGCCTTCAGATTCTAATTCTTCTTTCTTATCATCTCTATTCTCCAGAAACAATCAAAAGCCGCAAAAGAACAATAATTATTCAATCAATTTCTTTATTCTTTTTTATATTATTATTTCTAAGTGGCTTCTCCAATCTCCACTTGTCACTGTCCAGCACTATATAAATGCCGCTCTCTTCTTTATTCGAGCGAGTTCGTAACAGTTGAAACTTAAGAGAGATAAAAAAAAAGAAAGTAGAAAAAACGCTACAACAATGGCAGCCGCCGGTGATCAGCCGGTGATGGTGGTCGGAGTCGACGACAGCGAACAGAGCAACTACGCTCTGGAGTGGACTCTGGACCACTTCTTTGCTCCCTACGCTTCCAATCCGCCGTTCCAGCTCGCCATCGTCCACGCCAAGCCCACGCCCACCTCCTTCGTCGGTCTCGCCGGCCCCGGTACCACCACCGCCCAATTCACCCTTTTCATGCCTATTTACGTGCTTAATCGTTCAATTGAGGTGTTAATTGATTAATTATGGCGATTAATTTGATGAATATTTATGATCTCGTGACTTAGGCGCGGCGGAGGTTTTGCCGTTTGTGGACACGGATCTCAGGAAGATCGCCGCGCGAGTCATAGAGCACGCTAGGGAAATTTGCGCCAGTAAATCGGTATGAATTCGCGTGTTTCAAAATTGGTGTTTTCGATGATTGTTTGGATTGTTGATGAGTAGTTAGGAATAATTAATATGGACAAGTGAAATCTTGTTGAGCTAAGCGCCTACTAAAGCAGTGTTGTTTACCATAGAGAGCAGTCCAGTATTCATTTTTATGCTGTATAAGCTGATAGTACCGGTAAATTATTAAATGTGGAAGTCTTTGTACTCCGGTGATCATTACTCTGGCATGGTGCTTGCTGTTCTTGTGACATAATATGGTCGCTGAATCTCTGCGTCATGTTAAGGTGTTATAGTTATGCAATCTTTATAATTGGAGATATTGCACGGGGGAGCCTAATTATTGTCCTTATTGTCCTGATGTAGAGTTGGGATGTAGCAATTTTGTATATTCGATTGTCCTAATGTTACTTGTATTGGGGCCCATTTTGGGACGAGGTAAGCCTGAGAGGCGTGAGATGTAATATCTTGTAATCTTCTACTTCAATATTGTAACACCTGCGGCATCTTAAAGTAAACCATAAATTTTCTGTGTTTTGTTATGTTTCTTAAAGTATACTATAAGTTTTGTTTGTGTTTTCTTGTCTTTCTTATTGCCTCGGGGAGAAATGAATGCTATTGTATCTCTTATAATTTTGCTCTCTAATACGGATTGTGACACAAGTCAAAATTGTAGTTGCATTAGTGTACTTGTATTTCTGTGTTGATTAGTTCGTGTTGGTTTGTGCCCGAAGTGTCACTATACTAGACAGGTATATTTGAAATACATTTGAAATCCCTTTTAACATTGAAGCCTTTTGGCTGACCAGCGAAGGATTTGCATATGCTAGGTGTTCTTTCTGAACGACCCATGTTCTGTGCAGGTAAATGTCTTTCTTGCGGAGGTTATAGAAGGAGATGCTAGGAACGTTCTTTGCGAGGCTGTCGATAAACATCATGCATCCGTGTTGGTTGTGGGCAGCCATGGTTATGGAGCTATAAAGAGGTATGTATATCATTACCAGACACCACATTATCTAATCTTTTGTGCAGAGTCACCATTGCAAAATCCACAAGTAGCTCATTTGTGTTACCGCATATGCAATATAGTTTGTTTCCTGCAGCTGCATCAATGACGTATATCGTATTTGAGGAAATGTTAGAACTTTTCAAAGGCACTTGTTAGTTGTTGTAATTTTTGGGTCACTTTTGGTTGGAAAGGACGTCTTTCTGGTGTTGATGACAGGCTTTGATTGATGCACATGCAGGGCGGTTTTGGGCAGCGTAAGTGACTATTGTGCCCACCATGCTCACTGCTCCGTGATGATTGTGAAAAGGCCTAAAATCAAACACTGAGGCCTTTGAAATAATTAGCACGACTACTACAGTGCTTGAACTGGTGAAGATATGATATGCAGTAAATAAAATCGTGATCTACAAACGATTTGAAATCTCCTTGTCTTTTAAGCTTTTTATCTGCTTGCTACAGACAGTGTACATGTGCTTTACTCACGATAAAGTTTCTACGTGTACAATAAAATGATGTTGGTTGTTTGTGTGAAAGAATTGACTGGGAAAAGCTTGTGATCTTTTGAAGTGAAGCGTGACTGCATGGTCTGCAACCATAGATTCTTCTCCCTTTTTCCTTTTGGCACATTGAACGACCTGGGAAAGGGGAGTGCCTAAGATTTGATCATTTTCTTAATCAACAATTTCATCTACGAAATCCTGCGTAATTTAATCCATATGTATCGTAGCGATCATGATCAAAAAGGAAAAAAAAAAAGTCATGCCGCCTTCAGTCATGGCCCTAATGACCGGTGAGTGTGTCCGACATCTAGCGTTGCGACCGGGACAAGATTGGTGCATTCCCTTATTTTCTGTTTGGGACATTTTGTCTTAGTTAGATATCAGGACTTGTATATTTTGCAAGATAAAGATAGGTCGGTTTTTATGGATTTTATAGCGATAAAAATAGACAAAATGATTTTCCTAGTAAAAACAGACAAATATTTTGACAAATTAGTTGTAACTAAAATTTTAAATTTAAAAATTATAGTATATAAGAGTTTTATATTGTATTAATTTTTTTCTTAACTGTAGCTAATGAGACATACTAGTTAGTTAGAACTAATTAGTTTTTACTAACATGTTAAATGTATGCTTAATATACATAAAATTTTGTTTTTGCCAAGAAAAAAAATTCTAAACTTCTTTATCTTATATTTGAAAATTCTACAGTAAAGTGAGAATTAAATGGGTGTTTAGTTATTGGCAGAGCTTTTATTTTAAATCCCCAAATTTGCTATAATTTCAGTAAGTCAAGTTGTTCGTAAACATAACATGCACCATAAATAGTAAATAAAGGTAAAAAACGAAAAACGTGCAAACTCACATTGTTACGTATTGTTACGTTGGGCGAATTGGTCGCCGCGCGAAAGTCCAAGTCCAAGACCAACCGTTTTGACCCGTTATTTGAATTCCACTGCTTCTTCTCTCACGCCGAGGAAGTGGCGTATTGAAGATGTCCGGTCAAAGTATCTCTGACTTGCCACGTGTAATTACGAGGTGATGAAAATATCAATATAGTAAGTGGTCAAATTCGCGTTTGCAACAACTTTAATTCCGTAATGTTTATTTATTGCGCACAATATTGGTCTTTACGTATGTGGTACTTTTCAACTGCTAAAGTGAAACTGTAAGTGGGTTCCTATCTCACGCCAGCTTTTTAAGGGTGTTTAAGTGCATCGGTTTAAACAATTTTGGTTAAAATTATCATAACACAAAAGAGCTTTATATTTATAGCTTATTTTTTTACATTATAAGTTAATTTGGTATTGTTATGTTGTGTTGTTGTTTTTATTGTGTTGTGCTTTTGATGTGCTACACTGTAGACCAGAAGCAGGTAGACATTTGTTAAATTTTTTTCGAAGCGCTGTGAGAACTTAAAGCAGAATTATAGATGTTTAATAAATTATGTGTAAAATTGTTGTGAAATTGTATAGTCACAAAATAGATATTTTTTACTAAACATACTTATAATTTTAGTTTTTAATTAATTTATATTTAGGGTTAACATACGCAATATTTGTGCATTAAAATGCTAAAAATGTAATTTTATTTTTATTATTTAATATATTTTAAAAAATAAATTACTTTTATTAATTAAACGAGATAAATTATATGTCTACGTAAAAAATAAATGACATAAAACTGGGTTATATTCTTAATTTTAATAATAATAACAGGTTATTATTTATACGTGTTATTTGATTTATTTTAATTTGTTAAAGAAAAATGGAAAGATTGGGAATTATATATTATTATTAAAGTTTGTCTTGTAATTTTAAATTATAAAAGCAGAAGTTGCTACAAAAATTAACCCCTTACCCTGCTTCTCAACTTTTCTTACTGGGCAGTAATTTTTAGAAGCAAGTTTTTAGAAGTAGAATTTACTAAACACCCTAAACTATTATAGCAGTTACAGGAGCTAAAAGCAGCCTCTAAAAACAATGCCAAATGGGCCTTATAGTATGTGAAAGCTTTATACTATAGCAACCAAAAGTTTTGAGGAAAAATTGTAGCAAACAACACAATTTGAAAACTTAATGAAAGTAAATAGCCCATATCTTTTAATAGGTTATTAAATAGCATTTTAAGAATTTCCATATCATTTTAGTATGTGATTTTTTAATTTTATCTTTTTATGTTTTTGTTATGTTTTCTTGTTTCTCTCTCTTCCCCTATCTCTCTTTACTTCCTCTCTCCTCTTCTCATTCTCCTCAAATTACAGCGTCGGAGAAGTAGTCAACGTTGCTAGAGAGATCTGCCATAGACATCGTCGTCTTCGGCAAGCATGAGGCTGGATGGTGCTTGTTGGAAACAATGAGGTTGGGATTGATGGCTCTTGCATTGCTACACCTTGTGCAATTCCTGCACCTTGTGCGACTCTGGCAACAACACCTACATCTCGCATGACTCTGGCGCTCCTTCTCGCGTGACTTCGACAAAGTCTCTAGCAACTTGAGCTACTCCAACACCTGCTCCTCACATGACTCTAGTGACGGCGCTACTCCTTTTGTGACTCCGGTAATGAAACTTCTCCATTTGCAACTTTGGTGCTTCCTCCAAGCACGGCGCCATCGTAGGGATCGTGCGAGCCTGTCACGCTCCATAGTATGGGAGGTGATGTGGCTGGTTATATAAGTTAATTAAATAAGAATTTAGTTAAAAACGTGAGTTTAAAGGTTAAATTAAATATAAAATAAGAGAGTTTCAATACCTTTTTGTAAAAAGAATTCATAATCATTAAACAGATAAAATCATTGAGGCAAACAATAAGTAAGAAATGAAACGATAAAAGTTGCGAGTACGGGTCCCACTGACTCACAACTTGTGCACATACATAGTACTGACAATAAAATAATACAATCACAGTCCAAGTAGAGAGAAAATTAAAATATTACATGCCTTGATTAAATATTACAAATAACCTACTAAGATTCTCCTACTGCTCTTGAGTCTTATCCGAAGAATCTTCTCTGAACCTAAGCGAAAATCCACCTAGAGGGGGAAAAACTTAAAAACAAATAAAATATGAGCGAAAGGCTCAGCATGTCTATATTTTAAGAAATAATAACTTTAAAAGGAACATATCATTTTTCAGGAAATGATTTAGGAGAAAACTTGAACAATAAGTTTAAACAAAACCATTCTTATCCAAAACAGCTTATTGGTCGACCAGAAAAATCATCATTTCTATTCCTGGACAAACCATATGAATAACACCGCTATAATGGTCCAATTGGGTTTCGGGACCTGCCCCCAAGATTGATCGCTATACAACCCGATCTCTGATATGACATCATGCCCTTATATTCAATTCTATTATTATTCAAAGTCCATTTATCAGATGTTTTCATTAACATATATTATGAAGTTCATCTCAGTCCACGGTTTATAAAAATTAACCAATAAAATTTCTTTTTCAATCAACCGTTGAAAACATTTTGATAAAAACCCTTTTTAAGGCCAAATCATTTGAAACTGGGTTACCAAAGAAAGAGGGGTAGAAGACCTACCTCGATACTCGTGCCAGTGCCCTACACCATAATCTCGATTCACTATATGTTAGCTTCGCGGAACCACGAACGACCTTAAATAGAAACTAAGTTTATCAATATATAGTTTAAGATATTCTATGTTACTAAACTATTTCATGGTGTCCTAGTGTACCATTTGCATCTTTAAAATCATTTTGTAAAGTTGAGATTTCAATCGGGATTCGAAACAGTGAAAACGAAAGAAAATCACAAATTTTGCTCTTGTTCGGTCGGTCTATCGGTCCCCTGGTACGACAGGCCGAACTACACAGTTTGACCTACCGAAAAACAGGTCCGGTCGGCCGAATATTTTTCAGGTTCGGCCTGTCGGACAGACGAATCAAGCCTGCCGAACACGAGGTTTGGCCTGCCGATTTGGAAAATTTTTAAAAATTTCAGGCATAGGTTTTGGGTTTCCTAAAACCCAAATCTTAATTTCAACCTATTTTTCTCAATTCTCAAGCATGGAAAACAATTATAAATGATAGAAAAACATAATAGGACACTTTTGAACTCATTTAAACAAGATTTGAACACATAATCCCAAGAAATCCAAAAATGGTGAAAATGGAGAAAAATAAAAAATCTTGATTCGAATCCGTTTTTCTTCAAACAAAGCTTAGATCCTATTTGTTCTAAGTTCCTTTAACTAAAATCAAAGGTTTTCTAAGCTCGAATAAACTTAGATTTCAAAAATGCATGAAAAATAAAAAATTTGAAAAAGTTTAGAAGTTTTAAAACTAACCTCAAATCCAAGCCTCAAATCACGTTTTTGGTTGGTCAATCACATTCCCGAGCCTTCAATCCGCTAAAAACCCGAAGCTTGAGCTTGATTGAACTCAAAATTATAGAGACCGAGAGAGAGAGAGATGAGAGAAAAGGAGATAGAGACCGAGAGAGAGAGAGAGAGACGCTCGGGGGAGAGAGAGAGTGAGAGAGAGTGAAAGTGAGAGTGAAAGAGAGAGTGAGGGATTAAATAGAGAGAAATGTGAGCAGTTTTATTGTGCGAAAACCGTATACCGCCCACTGTTTTGTAAAATGGTTATTCTGACAAATCAATTTGTTTAAAACTTCAAAGTAGCAAAAATTTAGAATAATTTGAAGTAATTTAAATTACAAAAATAATCAAAATAACACTAATTGGAAAAATTCAATAAAAGATCAAATTAAGTTTAAAATATTCATTATGGCACACTAATCTACTATTTTACATCCTAATATCATTAAATTAATTTCGGGGTGTTATAGAGCCTCTCATCACTAACATTGTCGTGGGGATTGTCGAGGCTGCAATTCAACCTGTGTGAGAGAAACCGTAGGAGAAAGGAGGTATAGAGAGAGAAACAATTTATTACAGTGGTGTCATGGTCTTCTAATGTAGGAGAAGCGGTGGTATTGTCACCATAGCGGCGCTAGGAGACAATACCGCCGCTAGGAGATGACTGGCAACGCATTTGAATAACGTTGGAGAGAAGTAGATGAGAGAGAAAGTGCGAAATTTCATGAGAGTGAATTCTAGGGGAAGAAAAAAGAAAACAGAAAAAGAGAAAAAAAAATACGGAGTTAGGATTCAAAATTAAGATTTTTTCGTAAATTAGGTATTTTTTGTAATTTCCCTAGTTAACAAATTTGTATTTGTGTGTTTTTGGCCTATTTATTTTTGTTTTAAACTTGGTCTACTAATTTTTTCCCTTTATAAGGATGGTCTATTTTCCTTGTTCTCCCAAGTTTTGGTTGAGAGTGGAAATGTCAAACACCCTATTTGATTCTTTTATGGCTAATCTATTTCGTACATAGCTTACATCTTAGTATAATTTTATGACAATTTCGCGGACTCAATACTAGCATAGTTAGGGTGTAATTAGTGGTTCATGATATCTATTATGGAAGCATCTATTTTAATATTATTATTTTTTTAATAATGTATGAGTCAATTGTGAGTTGTAATATGTTAAAAAAATTCATATCTAATAACCTAAAAGTTATGCTCAAAACATGATTGGTTTTAATAATCAAAATTTAGTTTACAAAATAAATTAAAACTTAAATATTATAATAAATAAAAATTTTATATTATAATAACTTATTGTAATATATAAAAATTTTACCTTAAAACTTAAACTTCTGACGCATTTTTCTACTAAAGCCCACTTCTTATGGATCGTACATTTTATAACACAGCGAAAAGTGGTACTGCAGTAAATTCATGTCTGCGGTTTGATCATTGATGTGGGAAAATGACCCAGTGGCTGAATTAGGGTCTTGGACAAAAGTAAACTTGGTGTTATAGTAATGATTGCTAAGGGCATTTAATTTTGGACTGAAGCAATCAAACCATCATGGTTTTTGGAAATCAGAGACGTTGCTTGTGATGGGAAAGATTTGACATGAAAATATGCAGCTTTTGTTTTTTTTTTTTGGCTATTGTCAAATGAAAAATAATTTTATTGTTAAAGTTATAACTTATGACTTATAAAATTATAGATATTAATTTAAAATATAATATATTTTTAGATTGATTATTATTATTTTATTAATAATAAAATTATAATTTTATAAGATTAAATATGATTGTTTTTATCAAATATTGTATGAATATTTTCTCTTAAGGATATGGTGGAAATGAATTAGATGGGTATGAATATATAATTAAGATTTTTGGTGTCTTTTGTGTGTGATATGGAGTATCATAGGAGTGCATCGCATAAGCTTAGCTAATTAAACGCTGTTTCATGCCAACCATTTAAAATTGTAAGATTAATATTTTATTTTTTGGTTGAGATTTTTAGGGTAGGGCTTGAAAAAATATACTACCAGTAGGTTATGATTTTGCAAACAATAATTTTATAAAAAAAATTATTTATTTTGCATATTTTTTTTACTTTGATATGATTTTACTCTCATATAACAATTAGAATTATGCACCACTTGCATGAGACTCTGTCATTCTTTTTTCTTTTTTTTTGTGTTTTTCTTTACACATGGTTCATGTTAAATGAAGTTCCAAAATTTGTATCCTTTTGCATGTTTGTGTTTGTGTGGGGGTTAGGGGTGGGGTCTGAAACTGAGGCTTTGATCTATATGGATAGATTTGCACAATTTGTTTGTCTTTTGTAATTGAAAAATACTTTTCATTTTTATGAGGCTATAACCCCACTATTCATAAAACTGTAGGCCCTTGTCAATATATAGTATACTTTTTAGACTGCGTCTTTTTGTTTTGCTATTAGCAGGGTTATTACCCTACGGGGTTAAATAAGGTTGTTCTTTGTAACTAGGTCAATGAAGGACCACGGTTTTCTTGATCATTCTAAAACCCATTTAGTTGATTTTCTTTTGTGCCAAACAACCTCTCAAGGCCAAACTTAATGGCAAGTTTCGAGGTTTAGAAGATTAGTGATTAATAAAATAACTATGGGTTTGTTGGGTGGAGAAAAGCTATAGCGTTGTTTGATTCACTAGTTTAGTTAAGTTCAACTCAGTTCGAACGACCATCACTGTTTGAATTAGTGTTTGGTAAAGCATTGAATTCAAACTAAATTGATAGTTTAAACTTGGCTGAACTATAATTTGGAATTCAAACCTCCCATCTGTTTCAACATTTCGAACTAATATTGAATAGTAAAATACTCCTATATATTTGCATTTATAATTTAAAACTATTATTTTATATTATTTTTTAATTAAATAATTTATTTTTACATATTTCTATGTTTATTCTTAATTAAATAATTTTTTTATGTTTCAAACTGGAGTTATCAATACTTAACCAAACATTAGATTGTTAAACGTTATGCCCTAAGGAGTAAAAATGTAATATGTTTTTGAATATATTTTTATCAATAAAGAATTTATTTATTATTTATATACTAAATCTTGTCATCTTTACGCTCATATTTGTTGAATGTATATTAAGCAAACAAAAGTCTCAGACTGTTGTTCTAAACCTTTAAGAATTGGGCATATGATGGATAAATTATGCGAAAGACACGATTCTTAAGGTGACGGTCAAAATCATAAGATCAGCAATCAAGGGAATAAAGTTGGGCGCTTTATTCATGCAAATATTGTTATGTTGTCTATATCCTTAACAGGAGATAGTTTGTCTTGACCATTGGAGGTGGATTTCGTGAATAGAAATATTGGCACATTCTCATAGATGACAATGTATTAGATCAGGACATAAAGTAAATTGATTTAGATTAATAATTTTGTCTCAGCAAATCAATTCACTTTAGACAATCACGTGTATTGTATCTTAATCCTAAGATGAATAATGGGCCCGTTGTCTTGACCTATATCTTTTGATGTGCCAAAGAATGACATCCACATTTTAATAATGGTACATATGCTATTATGTTGAAGGCATGACTCTTGATAGCGTTGATCTGTTATTTATAAATATGGAATCCAAGCTCCTCTTTAGGAGTAGTGATATCCTCTTATATGTATTATTTTATAATTGAAAAACTAAAGCACTTAACCATTTGGATACATAGGTGTAACCGAATGGTATATTGTCTTTGAATGGTAAGTTTTTCGATGGTGAGATAATGGAACGAAAGAGAAAAATAATCGGGACGACAGAACTTGTCCTTAAGTTGAATATGAATAATCCTATGGAGAAATAGAAACATTATTAAGCCAATGTTTAATAATGTTTAAAAATAAAGTCGTAGTTTCAACTAATCTAACTTTCCTTGAGGAGAGTTACATGGACGACTTTAAGCCTCGAAACAAAGTGGTACTTGAGGAGTTGAGGAGTGATTCAATCACTCTGGGGGTTCTAGTAGAAACCACTCCAATTGGTGTAGAAAAATCAAACGAACCCGAACAACAACCTAAGGGGCTTCGACGTAGTGGGAGGATCGGGCGTCAACCCAAGAGGTATATATTTAATGGTGAGACCTTTTTAGCCGAACTAGATGAACATGTAAGGGATCCTTATACTTACACAGAGGCTATGGAGGATGTTAATTCAAAACTCTAGACAAAGGCCATAAACACAAAGATGAAGTCTATGGAGACTAATCAGGTCTGAGAGCTTGTAGATTTTCTTGAAGGAGTAAAACCCATAGGGTGTAAAGAGATCTATGAGAGGAAGAGAGGAGTGGACTGGTAACTAAAGGATACACGCAAAAGGAAGGACTTGATTACGAGGAAACCTTTTCACCTGTAGCCATGCTTAAGTCCGTCCGGATTCTCTTGTCCATAGCTGTCGTACTCGACTATAAGATTTAGCAGATGAATGTCAAGATGGCTTTTCTAAATGTCTATCTTGATGAGTCTATACATATAGAACAACCAGATGGGTTCAAGGTCAAGGGTCAAGAGGGTAAGGTTTGTAAGCTTCTAAAGTCAATATATAGACTTAAGCAGGCTTCATATTCTTGGAACATAAGATTTGATCAAGTGATCAAGACTTATGGGTTCGCATAAAATGTGGATGAACGATGTGTGTACAAACACATTAAAGATGAGAATGTGATTTTTCTACTGCTCCATGTATATGACATTCTGCTAATTGACAATGACGTTGGAGCGTTGTCATTAGTCAAATTATGGTTGACCAAGCAGTTTGACATGAATGACTTAGACGAGGCTAATTTTATTCTCGGTATCTAAATTTTTTAGGATAGGAAGAATAGAATGATAGTTTTGTCCCAAGCTGGCTACATAGATAAGATTCTCAGGAGGTTTGCAATGCAAAATTCTAAAAAAGGTGGGCAACCATCTTGGTCTAGAATTACTCTTTCTAAGAAAGACACTCCAGAGTCTGAGGAAGAAAGAGAATACATGAAGAAGATGCCTTATACTTTGGCAATAAGTAGTCTCATATATGCCATGCTTTGCACACGACCGGATATTTGTTATGTGGTTAGAATTGTAAGTCTATTTCAGGCAGATCCGAGACCGAACATTGGGTTACAGTCAAGCATATTTTCAAGTACTTGAAAAGGACTCAAGGGTATATGCTTGTGTATTTGGGTAAGGACTTAACTCATGTAGGATAAACTGATTCAGATTTCCAATCCTATCTGGATTCTAGGAGATCGACTTCTGGTTTTGTGTTTACTCTAGGCGACGATGTCATTAGTTGGAGAAGTGTGAAGCAAGATTGCACTTCAAATTCAACAATGGAGGCCGAGTATATGGCAGCTAGTGATGCTTCGAAAGAAGCAGTGTGATTCCGCAAGTTTCTTGGGAATCTAGGGGTAGTTCCTGGTATGGATAAGGTGGAATCACTGTATTGTGATAACAATACAGTGGTAGCTAATGCTAAAAAACCAAGATTTCATAAGAAGAGTAAGCATATTGATTGGAAGTATCATGTAATAAAGAACTTCGTAGAGGGCGGGCATGTCGTTGTTTGTAAAATCGCATCTGAGGACAATTTAGCTGATTCATTCACGAAGACACAACTGCGAGAGTTTTCAAGAGGCATGTGGAAGCTATGGGAATACGAGATTTTGTCATATTTACTCATTTAGTGCAAGTGTGAGATTGTTAGACATGTACGCTATAAGGAGTAAAAATATAATATGTTTTTGGAGACATTTTTATCAATAAAGAATTTATTTATTATTTATATACCAAATGTTGTCGTCTTTATGTTCATATTTGTTAAATGTATGTTAAGCAAACAAAAGTCTGAGACTATCGTTACAAACCTTTAAGAATTAGGCATATGATTGACAGATTATGCGGAAAACACGATTCTTTAGATGATGATCTAAATCATAAGATCTGCAATCGAGAGAATAAAGTTAGGCGCTTTATTCATGCAAAGATTGTTATGTTGTCTATATTCCTAATAGGAGATAGTTTGTCTTGACCATCGGATGTGGACTTCGCGAATGAAAACATTGGCATATTGTTGTCATAGGTGACGATGTGTTGGATCGGGACATAAAGTGAATTGATTTAGATTAATAATTCTGTCTTGGCAAATCGATGCACTTTAGACAATTATGTGTATTATATCTTAATCATGAGATGAATAATGGGCTCGTTGTTTTAACCTATGTTTTTGGATGTGCCAAAGGATGACATCCACATTTTAGTAGTGGTACGCATGTCGGTACATTGGAGGCACGACTCTTGATAGCGTAGACTTGTTATTCATAGATATAGGAATCTAATGAATCTATAGCTCCTCTTTAGGAGTAGTGATATCATCTTATATGTATTATCCTATAATTAAAAAACTAGAGCACTCAACCATTTGGATACATAGGTGTAACCGAATGGTATACTGTCTTTAAATGATAAGTTTTCCGATAGTGAGATAATGGAACGTAAGAGAAAAATAATCGGGAGGGTAAGACAGAACTTGTCCTTAAACCGATTATGGATAATCTTATAGGGATACGATACATTATGATATGTCATTGAGACTTAGCTATATGGGCTTCATAATTCTTTATAGTTCGAGAGTACAGCTCTAAGCTTTTAGTGGAGTAACGTTAAAGTTGATAATTATGAAATGTATATATGAGATATTGGGTTTCATAATTATCGGGAGCTTGAACTATATAGGCCCATCAAGTCCCCTTTGCTAGCTTATAAAAATCCTGTAACAATACAACGCGCTTTTCCAATAATTGGTGACTTGTGCCAAATTATCAGATTGGCTAAAAATTTGATAGAATCGGATAATTCATGTCTATTTATCGGTTAAATTAATTTTGTGGAAATTAAGTCAAGATTAACTTATTGAATTATGATCAAATAATTCATGATTATTTATCGGTTGGATTAATTTTGAATAAATTAGTTTAAGAGAAACTTGTTGAATTATCAGAAATATTTATTTTCCTAGAGATTATCTAAATATGACTATTTTAATTAGATAACTTCTCTATCGATTTATTTGAATTACAACTGAGGCTACATCCCAAGAATCTTGGGTGGGAAATAAAGATTAATAGGGATCATTTATCAGAAGTTCGGCAGGCCAATCTTTAAGTTCGGCTTGCCGATGGGCAAGTTCGGTAGGCCAATCTGGCAGTTCAGTCTGCCGACCGAGCGTTAAATAAAGCACGCATTTTCATATGGATTTTATCATATATTGATATGGATTTGATTCTAATTCAAATTTTCGAGCCCTTATCTGATAAGGACTAACTCTAGGCCCAACCTTTATATAAAGGGAAGTGCGTAACACCTGAGATTTTTAATGTATTAAAAATACATTAAGTTAAGGATTATATTAAAATACAAAATACAGTTTAAGAAAAAATACTGTATAATAATACAAAAAATTATACAGTATTAGAATAACGCAGTATGAGGAAGTATGCTGATAAAGTTATGCAGTATGAAAATTACACTGTAAAAGTAAAGCAGTATAGGAATTAGACTGTTTAAGGTCATGCAGTACAAAATTGGACTGTGTAGACCATAATTTTTTTATAAAGTGCAGAAAAGAAAAAAAAAAGGAAAAAAATCTCACAAAATTGGCTCTTTCTCTCTCTACTTTCTCTCTCTAGATTTTCTCTCTCTCCTCAAAACTCGTTCAAGATTTTGACGTTTGTTTTTGACACCTCCCACACCAATGGAAAGCTCTCGTCGAGCTGAGTCCAACGAGGTGTCGTGCCGCCAAAAAAGCCACTAGAGGAAACCACACGTGTCGCCCAAACTGGTGGAGAAACCCAAACTTTCTGGCGAGATATCTTTGTCGTCCGACGTGATTCTTGTTCCTACACGACCACTGTGATGAAAGGAACAAAACCCACCCTTGGTGGCAGCTCAACAACCGTTGGATTGCTCCGCCCGCCTACCGCCACCGTGCACCGCCACACCAAGGTGGAACTCCGCCTTGCCGGAGGAGGTGGCCGACACCACCCCTCCCAATGGATTCAGAGGATCAAGGGGAATAAAACGCCTCGATCAATTGCACCGAAGGAGCTCGTTTCGTCAGAGAACGACCAACGCCACCGTTAACCACCAGTAGGAGCCTCCGTCCTTGCCCTTCCCAGCCACGTTGTTTCAAATTGGATAAGGGAAAATGCTCATAGGAGGATGGGTAGCAAAAACCCTGAGCCAATTTTGGGTTTCCACCGCCGGAGAATCAAGATCGAAATCTCCATTTTTGGCCGCCGACTTTGAGCTCCGACCTGCTATGTTAGAGGCAGAATTAGGTCAAAGTGACACCGCCATTAGACTTAAAAGGGTCGATTTAGGAGGGGTAAGCCCGAGCCCAGCCACCAACGGACCCCGATTGACGCCAGTCAACGCCGGTCAACGGTGACTTTGGATTTTTGTGATCCGGACCTCCGATCGAAGATACGAGATAGCCTCCTGACTCGTTTCAATGCTTTGAACTCAATGGTGACCTCCGTTCAAGCTAATTCCACTTTGGTGAAAATTGTCTGGTACCAACTGCACGTAGATCGAGGCAATTCAAACAGCAGTAACGGAGTCCATAATGACATTTTCAAGAATGTATGATCTCTAGGAAGCATTCTTAGCCATTCATAGTCGCTTAAGGAGCACTGCAGAGGATGCTTCGCATACTGTAGATGCAGCGAGATACAACTGGATCCACTTAGCTTGGAGTCAAGTAAGTAGGAATCTTTCCTGCAGTATGAACCGTTTTAAAATAAATTGTTTTAGATGCTTTCATGAAAATTTATGAAATGTATGATCAGTGATTGTTACACTGTTTTATGTGAGAATGAGCTTTATAAGGTTACGAGGGTGATGAAAAATCCGTTAAAGGTAAAATTGTTATTATCGAGAAAACGGCTAGAACGGAGTCGAACACTTCGATTTAGCGTAACATTTTTAACAGAAAATGTTCTATAATATGTTAAATAATGAAATCGCCAGTAAGACGGGAGATTTAATAAGGGATGTTTAAATAAACGAGAGATAAACTGATGGATTACGAGGTTAAAAGGAAAAGTAACCCTGGTGGGTTACAAAGCTAAGTGAATGAAAGGTAAACCGATGGTTTATAAGGTTAAGTAAAGACAACGGTAAACAAAAGTATACTAGTCAAGTTAAAAGGAAAGAATGGTTAATGCTTACGTTTTATTATCAATCGAGTGGATTGATAATAAAAAAAGTTAACTTATAAGTCGGTTGTCGTTTGATCAAGACACAGAAGCTGACTAATGGAAGGAAAATGAACGGAATAGAGGACGCTAGAGCGTAGTTTGGATAAGTTCAAATCTCACTTACAGCGTGAAGTAAATGATTTTTAAATGCTTATTTATATAATTTGCAAATGAGTTTGCAATTATTATGCAAGTTTCATTTAAAGTATGCTTGTATTTATTATGCAAAAAGTTTTAAAGTTCAAGAAAAAGATTTGCAATGAATTTGCAATTGTTATGTTTAAAGACTATTTGCATATTGATATGCATAACGTTTTTTAAAAGTTCAAGTTATGATTTTTAAAGTATTTAAAGTATGTTTTGCATTATGACAATGCATAATGTTTTATAGTTTAAGTTATAAGTTTCATGATACATTTGTTATGCAATAAGTTGCATTTGTTGTGCAATAAGTTTTAGAATAAAAGTTAGAATTTGCAAAATGTGATTCGTTATATGTTACATTTGTTATGCAATAAGTGTTAGAATATAAGTTATGATTTGCAAAATGTGTTTGCATTTTATGGTGCATTTGTTAAGCAATATGTTGCATTTGTTATGCAATAGGTTTTATAGTACAAGCTATAAATTGCAAGTGTGTTTGCATATAATGTGATTGCATTTGGAATACTCACTAAAGTTAATAAGAAGGTAACATAAAGATAAAAGAAAAGTGTCATACCGGCCTCTTTATTATGAGGTAATGAAAGTAAAATTAAAGTTTGACCTCCTAGATGTGAGGTATAAGACCTCAATGTTTGATGGTCTCAAGTCTTCCACAAGGGAAGCATCATGTTTATGATCTCATGATTAATGAGTTGGTACGAACATTAAAGTAAAGTAAGGAAAATGAAAGTAAGATAAGGAAAGAGAAGGAATAAGGAGAGAATGTTAAAGTAAGATAAGGAAAGTTAAGGAACGAAGATAGAAAGTTAAGGAACGAAGATAGAAAGTTAAAGTAAGAAAAGAACGTTTATAAGACACTCATAAATGAAATCATGCATTCTGATTTTGCCTGAATTTATTTTTATGAAATAGTTATGTGTTATGTTATGAAAGACATTTTGAGAAATGTTTTACGCTAAATATTTATGAAAAACATTTTCCTGTTTTCAAGAAGAGATTTATAAATGACGTTTTAAGAAAAACGTTCAAGAAATGTTTTACGAAAAACATTTACGCAAAACATTTCAGAAATATTTTATGGAAAATGTCTATAAAAAACGTTTACAGAAATGTTTATGTAAAACGTTTTTGAAAAATACTTCAAGAGAAAGGTTTTTATGAGAAAAGTTTTAAACCATGATTAAATGAGTTGTGAGTTTATGTTTGAACTTACTGAGCGAAAGCTCATTAAAAGTTTCTTCATGCTGTAGGTAATTTATTGGTGACCAGTAGAACTCGTTAGAAGAGCTGGGTGCTGCAGACGACAGATGCGAAGATTTGGGTATGGATACCATTACTGTTTGCTTCTGCTATGCAAAGAAAAGGTTTTCCATTGTTTAATATAGTGTTTGTAAAGTTTTAAGAAAATCAGAGTTCTAAGAATTGTATTCAAGGTTTTAAGATACAGTTTACGAACTATTTTATGAAATTATAAAGTAAAGTTTTAAGCTATGATTTAATAAATATTTCTTATTAAGTTTTAAGAAATGATTTGAAATGATTTTAAAGACAAGTGTTGAGCGATGTCTCAACTTGAAATACGACAGAGGTCTCATCAGTTTTAAAGAATGTTTAAAAAAAATTATTTCAGTATTTTTTTTACTAAGTAAGTAAAATTACTATTTATGTAACGATGTTTAAGAAAGTAAAGTGACTGCCCGAAAAGGCGGGTCGTCGCAAAGTGAGACTCATTGTTATTTAGATCAGTTGAGAAATCTAGAGTGAGACTTTGTCAGTAAAACTCTGTGACTCCTCGGAGAGCTATTATTCACAAATCACGAACTATAGCTTTGGGTTTTTCTCAATTGGTTGGAAGGAGAGTTATCTAGTAGAAGAGTTGTACGAATGTGCCCACACACACACCGGTCGTGGATAGAGATAGCAAAGAAGGCCAATTGGTTGAATTCCTTCTGAAACGCACATCTCTTAACAGACTACAGGAGCTTTTCGGCATTTACAAGGTTAGTAAAATCTGGTTAATTTATGCATATAGTATGTCAAACTTGTGTTTTGAAAAATACTTTGATATAAAAAATTTTTAAATTTCGCTGCGTATTATTTTTCCAACATAAATATCATGTTTAAATTAATATTTTAATTGCAAATCTAAATGTCATCTCGAATTACTGTTTAAACTGATAACTCAGATTTTTTTGTTAAATAAAAAGAAGTTTAAATTTATACAATTCAAACAAAAAAAAACCAAAAGGGGTATATAATCTCACTGTTGGATTGAGTATAAACTGAACTATCTACAAGTTTTAACTAATTGGCATTGATAAAAGCGTTGATTACGCTTTTTTTTTTTTTTTTATATTCTCCTACCATATGGGAAAAAAAGAAAAAGAAAAAGAAAAAAAGCAATTTTGCTTGGGTCTTTCTAACCACCGCAAATGATTACGAGACAACTCACGTTTCACTCTAACGAGGTCTATAGTGTTATATCCCACAAATATTAAGGCTTGTTTTCTTTCTTTCTTTTCTTTTCTTTTTTTTTTTTTAAGGGAAATATATTCTTTGTTATGAGAAGACAATGCAAACACCAATTTTCACATGAATAGGGAATAATTTCCTATTATGCACCGGCAAACAACCCATAAATTTGAATGAAATTGTCTCTACTGAGCTTCATAAACCAACACCACATTACGCGGATTTTTAAGGATATCACGCGGTTTAAATTATTGGATTTTCATTAAGTTTTATCATTGAAGTCTTTTTTTAGCTTGATAAAAATATACAATTTTACAGGTAGTTTAAAGTTACGATGGTTAAAGAAAGGGAGTATTTTTTTGTTTTTGTGTGTTGGGTCCAATTTTCCTTAAATTTTGACGCAAAAATAAAAATAAATGTTGGGAATCTTTATAATAAGATAGAACAGTTGTGTTTAATAAATTTTTAACTAGTCCTTTTAAGTGATTGGAGTCTTGTTATAACAAATAAAATGATTTTTAACTTTGAATCTCTCAACTTAAATTAAATCTCGTTTCATGAGTTCAACAACAATTCAAACTTTGTTTTAATATTTTATCTTACAAAAATATAGGTTATTGTGCAAACTTTTTATTGGAACATAAAAACCAAAGGGTCATAAAAAAAATGAGCGATCCCAACAATTTTTTAATTAATTTGTATTCTTTTTTTTTTTTAAAGAAGGTTCAATTGCATAAGTGCCCCCTTATAGTAATTTTTTTCCCTCAATTTATCTATTTATTTTTCGAAACTATAAAAATATGCTTTGAATTTCTTAAAAAAGTATTTCAATTTCATTTTGTGGGCGAAAAAAGTAGAGAGAAAAGACAAAAATATCTTTAAACATTTTTTCAAAAATATTTGAAACGGTAAAAAAATAAAAATCTCTAAACTAGGGCATAAATTTTGAAAATAAAATCTCATATTTGGCATGCTATGTTGTTTATAATGATTTATTTTTAAAAATTATTTTAAGAGAAATATTTTTGAACAATTAATTCAGTTTCATTAAGGTTATAAAATTGTTTTTTATTTTTTTAACGACAAAGTATTCTAAAGACAAAATCAAAACCAATTTAAAAATTCAATTGAGACGCTTATAGTTTTTAAAAAAGAGAAACAAATGGTAAAAAATAAAATAAAACTATAAGGAATGTTTGTATAACTAAACCATTAAAAAACACTTATATAGTATTTAAAAAATCAGTTTAAACTAAAAAAATAAATTCAAATAAGAGATATTATAATTGTTTTTTGTTTTACATAATAATTATTAAAAATTTTACACAACAAACAGTTTTTAATGAGTTTGCATCAACGGGCAAACAGAAAGTTAACCCAAGGCACGATAATTTTTGGGACGTGGGTAACTTGAAATGCAAGGAGTTGGGTGGCAATAAATTGTGTATGGGGACGTTCGGATTTCAGACATACAAGCATTCGCAGCCGTTGAAACATAGTCCAACAAAAAGAAGTTGGATTATCTAATAATAAAATATTCCAACACAGTCCACGTAGGGTCTGATCCCTGTAAACTGACAGGTCGGAGAGAGAAAAACGAAGACAGAGATTTCTGGGTGAGTTTTTTCTTTATTTTTTGGCAAGTATAACTGGGTTTTTATTGGAGGGTGGAAGGGTCATGGTGAGCTCAGAAGAACAAACTTCTCATCACCATCATCATCAAATGGACGATGCTCATCAACCGTCTTCTGGGGATGTTTCGTGCTCGATTTGCCTTGATTTGGTTTCGGATAATGGAGGCAGATCGAGGGCTAAGCTGCAATGCGGCCATGAATTCCATCTGGGTTTGTCCTTTTTCGCAATATCTTTTTTGATTTCCTGTATTTAATTCGTGTTTGTTGATTTTTGGCTTCTGGGTTTAGAAAAGCTAATGGAAAAAGGGAAGGGAGAGAACAAAAAAAAAAAGGAAAAATAGAGAGAGATTGGTGCTTGGCTTGTAAGGTTTGACTTTTGGATTATATCTGGTTATGGGTTTGTTCCTTTTTTAACTGTGGTTCATTCTTGTCTTGGTTTTTGATGTGTTTATCCCCATCTACCTGGTCTGAATTTACCTCTTAGTTAAACAGTTTTTTGTGAGAGAAATGAGATTGGAAGCAAAAATTAATAAGAAAAGAAAAAATCCATCTTGTGGGAATTATCATGAAGAGGAAATAGAAGAAATGAGTTAAACTTTGTAACTGGAGATCATCATTCAACTGTGGAATTTCTTGGTTGTAATGGCTATTAATTGGGACTAAGAAATGAAACCTTGCACCTTTATAATATCAGAAACCATTCTGGCACTCTACTTGTCGGTGCATTCTACGAATTTCCAGCTTGTGTTGAATATTGCCTGTTATAAGTAGCTATGCATTTGTGGAATCTGATTACCACTTACCTCACTTAAAGTAGCTTCGCTCTAAATTTCTTACCTGTGAAAATAGCTAAGTTGATGAGGTCATCATGGTATAGTTCTTCCTGGTATGGACCCACTTGATAAGTTTTTTGCATGTTCTTTATATAGACATGGGGAGGTGCAGCGGTTAGGATGCTTTTCTTTCTTCTCCTCCTTAGATAGATTTAGGTTCAATACTCCATAGCCTCATTTTGAAGTCCATGTCCGGTCAGTGTATTCTGCGGCTTTGGGACCTAAGGTAGTAAGGGTGAAACTGAGCCCACCCTTCAAGTAGGATTGGGTGAAATGCTTTCTGTTTCTATAGCGGACTTCTAACTTTCTACGATAGACAAAGGTGATGGGGGATGGATGACAATCCTTCTATTCTTTCCTCTAGAAAAGAACAAATTATAGTCTTGGGTCTTTGATTTAAGCCCGTTCAGATAATCTTGTAGACAATACTTCTCATATAGGAAGGAAATGCAAGTAGCCAAAATATTGCTGCTCATTTAAAGATTTTTTTTTTTTTCATCAGTTCACTACCTTTTCTGGGTGTGTGTTAGTCTCTGATGTGGGATTTTTGCCTTGTCTTATCGATTTGCCTCTGTGGGGTGGTTGTTATATCTGCTACTGCAGTATCATTTAAATTTCTTTTGAAAGTTCTTGCTCCTTTGATTTTTAATGCTCTGTTTCTTTTATAGTTTTGCATTTATTCATTTCTTGATGAGGGTGTAAAGCCAATGACTAATTATGTAGTTTCAACCTGTTTGGGTTTAATCCATGTCATTTGCAATATTCTATTTCTGATATGTGCATACGAATTTTATAATGCATATTTTGATATGTTCTGCAGATTGCATTGGTTCAGCATTCAATATTAAGGGGGCAATGCAATGTCCAAACTGCCGGAAAGTTGAGAACGGTCAATGGCTGTATGCTAATGGAGCTACCTGCTCATTTCCCGAGTTTAGCATAGATGACTGGATTCCTGATGAGGATCCCTATGACATGGGTTATGCTGAAATGGTACAGTTAAACTACCTCTTCTTTTCTATTTTAATATTTTAATGTTTAGTATTTTGAGCCAAACCTTTGGAAACTTCCACACCTCATCCGTAATTGGCTTTTGATTGACATTGTCATTCTGTTAACTTCTATGTAAGGAAACAACTCAAACCAAAAAGTTCTTTTGTGAAACGACAAAATTGTACATTGTTTTCTCTCCCTCTCATCCTTTTCCTTGTTCCTTTTCTCATATCAAACAAACTGTATTCATTTTAGTATGTGCACTTTTAACTTGAGATTCTTGTAATGCATTTTGCAGGAACAAAAATGTCCTTTTGTTTCTGTCCTTTGGCCACAATGTCTTGATTTATTTATTTTTTGTCCCTTTTAAATTCTTCCCATGATTTTGATGTTGCAATCTGTCTGCTGCTTTTTGGTTTAATCTTAAACTTCTGTCCTTGTACATGAAACTCTTTTAACACAATTGTATAAAAAGCCCGTGAGTTGGTATCATCTTCACCGTATGTATGATGATGTTCTGTTGTTCTCAATTGTCCTTTGCAGCCATTTAGACTTCACTGGTGTCCGTTTGGTGAGGCAGCGCAAATACATTCATCTTTTGAGTAAGCAAGATTTTTGTTATGCAACTCTGTTTTGACTATTTTCTGCTTTGTTTCATGTTATGTTGAAAGTGTATTAATTTGCATAATTTCTAGCCCCAAGTGGTGCCTGAAACTCTACGAACAACGTGAATGTCCTTAAACTACCAGTCTGTTAAAAAATTAAATGTATTAATTTCTATCAGTTTAAGATTCCAGTTCAGCTACGTCTATGTGGGAATGTAAATTTTAACTACTTTTCTGAAGATGTCGTAAGTGATGTATTCTTGGGAACGTGTGTGATGATTATTCAGTATCATGTCAATTTCCCATCCTAATTTTTGTTTGCGGTTGATGGAACTTGATCTCTCTCTTTTGCTTTCCCTTTCTGTTGAGATTTTCCCTTGGAAAGATGAACGAGATAATAATAATAGTTGAGATTTTTATATGGAAAATCGCCCTCACCTATTTTCTGCTAAAAGAATTTTGGTATTCCTTCTGGTCCTTATGTTTATGATTTATCCTCATTGATTGTCGCTGACGCGATGACACTTCATGTACTTCAGGGAAGTTGAATCTCCATCAAATACGTGTAAGTGTCACCATTTCTTTTTTTTTTTTTTTTTTTTTTCAAGACTCTGAGGTGCCCTTGCAACTATCTAAGAAGGCAGTTCCATGTTGCAGATCATGACCCGCGGGAGCACCCCACGATGTTTGCAGAACAGATTGCTGGCTCATCTGTACCTCATTCATATGTTGCATACTTCAGACCAGTCCCGCCTATATCATCAAGGTCTATCAATATCATTGATGATCCTAGCTTAACTAATCCCTGGAATGGCTTAAGAGGACCAAATGAGGCCCTTAATCCCCATATTTTTCCGGCCATTAGTATCCAATACCAAAGTTGGGCTCGTCATTCTTCTCCTTTCTCACCATCCAGCAGCCATGTCAACAATGTGAATCCAGCTTCAAACCAATCTGCAACCGTTAGATCTTCTCGTAGTGAATCTAACGCCATTGTGAGGTCTAGGGCACGTTTGTTTCAGTTAGTTCAAGGGTAAGTGTTCTATGCCTCAAATGTTGAATATCTACGGGTTTATTTTTCCTTGATGGTATTTAGGTAAACAAGCATACATTCCGTTAAAATGTTCTTACCATGGTGAAGAACAGCGTTCAGGTTTTACATTTCAGTGCAGATGCACTGTGATGTAAATATGTCAAGTGAGTTTGCAGAGAAACTGTCAAATTATACTCGTGTACTCTTGGGTTGTGGTGAGAAGCATGTTTAAATGATGAAGATTTTAGAATATAATACCTCAACCATCTTTTCGCATAATTGTACCTTCTTCCACTATCAGAACAAGATTATAGGGTGATGAGGTGATGGGTTCAATAAGAAGTGAAGAATACAAAATCTTGTTCAGGAACCGAACAGAATGGCATGTTTTCCTCAACATTGTGTGTTTTCTCTTAAACTTTATTATTATTATTATTATTATTATTTCTTCTGAAGTTGCAAAGTCTTTAGATCTTTTCCATTTTTTATGTGAGCTATACAGGGGTTGAACATTAAAATATGCATGTTCCCTGGTCTTTATAGGGCTGATCCTAGAGTGGAGAGCTCATTTGTTGCATCATTCGTTCCCCATTCTCCTGACAGCACCGTCCGAATTCATGAGAGGATCCAGGCGTTCCATCATCATCATCAACAACACAGCATTGCACCTGGTGTGCCATCACCTGCAGTTCCTAGTTTCAGGAGATTCAATGGCCCAGCTACAGTACCAGCACCTCCGCCACATGATCTCAACGCTGGCTTTTACGTCTTTCCTCCCCTAGGTTCATCAGACAGGAACACACATGAAGCAGAACACCCTTTGGCAAGCCATTTCCATGGGTGGGGAAGGGAGCAACCACCACATTTCCCAGCTGTATTTTCCGAGAGGGACTCGAGTTGGGGTTCATCTCATCATACAACTGGTAGTTCTGAGTCTGGAAACCGTTCTAGCAGCTTATGGCACAGGTCGTGGTCTTAGAGAACCTGGTTCCAAAAAATTGTTTTAAAAGACTCTAAATGTAAAGTCATTCTGCTTGCTTGCAAGAAACTCGGAAAGGAGTTATCTGAACTTTTTATGTGAATGGAACCACTTGTCTTATAACTGATTCTCGAAACCAGGTCTGGCCGCCTATGGCATGCATTGGCCAAGGTCTTGGGAGAATCTGGTTCCAACCAATGTTTTAAAAAAGACTGTAATGTACTTCATTCGGCTTGCAAGAAACTCAGAAATGAGCCATCTGGATGTTATGTGAATGGAACCAAAAGTTGCATATATGTAACATTTTGAGGTTCTCTGTCGGCAAACTCGCCCTGTCATGTTGCGTTTTGAAATAAAAAATAGTCCCGGAAGTCAAATTATCTGCTCCGGGGTTGGTTTTTGGTTTCTTATATATGGGTTGTCAAAACAGAAGCTGATGGGGTTTTCCCCCTGTACAATGAAGGTATGTCAAACCGTTGTATTTGCATTAATAGCCAGAAAATTGCTGGGTTGTCTCCCTTAACATCTTTTCGTTTTGGTTTTAGTGCTCTAACAAAGACGAAGCTACATAAAGCAGACTTTATCTATTTTTATACAGCGAATCTTTTGAAAGTGTTGAAGTAGAACCTTGAATGAAAGGATGGGTAATTCCACTAAAATAATAATAATAATAGTAATAAAATAAAAAGGATAGGTAACAAGGTAGGTAAGTAATAGCATTACTTGAGCCATACTTTTCTTACAAAGCCGGTACATTCATCATTTTGGCATCAGAAAAGCTTCCAAATTGCGGTTTGCAGCGTAGGCGTCCCCTTGGCAAGATGTTCCACCATAAAACACCCCCAAACTTTTTTGGCGGCTTAATTGCAATCGAGAACTTCTCTTCCGTTATGGCGATGTTGATGGTGAAGAGCTTGGCGAGTGGTTACATGCTTGAGTTGACACTGATGTTCTTCTAACAACACAAAAGCTTCAATTCCGGCCTTTGCAAGGTCATGAATTGAAGTGGCCATTTGTTTCCAACAATCTTTCTATATAAAACTAGTCAAATGACGGATGCCTTTGCCTGCCTAAAGGCCTAGTAATTTCCTCTTCCTTGTATTGTTACCAACTCTTGGTTTATTCTTTCTTTGGGTCTCAAAATTGCTCCTATTGAGGGAAAGGTGAAGATATTGATACCATTTTTGCTACTTTCAGTGGTCATTTAAAATTTGAACTTATCTTCAAGCAATAGTAGTGCGCCACCATAACCCACTTCTATGTTTCACTCTCCTTTTCCTCACTTTTTAAGTCAAGTCTTGGTACTCAGCAGGGAACCAAAACAGTAATATGGTATCAGTATCTTTAAAGTAAGATTAACTGGAAAAAGAAAAAGGTGAATCTAGATGGGCCAATAGGTAAAAAAACCAAAAAAAAAAAAAAAGAAACAAAGGAATGTCCTATACCCCATTGTTGTGGCTTTTTTATTATCAGGAACAGCTTGCTGCCTCGTCTGTATCTAGTTCATAAGTCGCATACTTGAGACCAACTCCGCTTGTATCATCAACATCCAACTTAAGTAACCCCTGGAATGGCTTTTAAGAACCAAATGAGACTCATAATCGCCATATTTTTCTTGCCATTAGCATCCAATACCAAAGCTGGGCCACTCACTCCCACAATGTGAACCCAGCTTCAAACCAATCTGTAGCAGTTAGATCTACTAGCACTGAATCTAATGCCGTTGTGAGTTCTAGAGCATGCCTGTTTCGTTTAGTTCAAGGGTTTTTTTTTTTTTTTTTTGAATGAAACTTCCTCAAACAGAGGATGATATTATTTGCTGTTGTATTTGCATAATTCCCCAAGTAGTGCATGAAGTTCCACGAACAGTGTAGCACTCTTCCTTAAACTAACATTCTGATTTAAAATTGAATTTATTAATTTCTATCAGTTTATGGTTCCAGTTCAGTCACATCTATGCGGGATTTTTTTTTTTTTTTTTTTTGAGGAATTCATTAAACAAACGAAGAGAGGCAAAAGCAATACAACGGAAAAAAGAGCCAAACCGCAAGCACGCCAGAAAGGTAAGAAAAGCCAAACCAAACAGACAACGAAAACTAGAGCGAGGAAAACACTAACCAGGATAGTATTAGACTTGATTCCCTAAGCATTAAATGATGCAATTATTTTTGAGACCTTTAATTAATAAAAAATTTATCATTTATTTCATATATTATATCATGTTTCATTTATGTTCATTTCTGTTAGATAAATGATAAGCAAACACAAGTATGAGACTTTCATTCTAAACCTTTGAGATTATGTGTATAATTGACAGATTATGCATAAGACATGAATCTTAAGGTGATGGTCTAAATGTGAAAGGTCCGTAATCAAGGGAATAAAATTAGGCGTTTTATTTATATTAAGATTGTTACGTTGTCTACATCCTTAACATGAGATGACTTGTCTTGGTCATCAGAGTTGGATTCTACAAGCAGAGACTTTGATATATTGTCATTAGTGATGATATATTTGATCGAGAGTGAAGTTAAATTGATTTAGTTGATAATTTCGTTTGACGAAATAATTCACTTTAAATAATCATATATGTTACGCCTTAATTCTGAATTAAATGAAAGTACGTATGCCGGTACGTTGGAAGCATAAGTCTTGATTGATGTACATTAATTATTCATGATATGGAATCTATATCTCTTTTTAGAGTTAATGATATCCTCTTATAGGTATTATTCTAGGATTGAAAAATTAGAGTGCTCAACCTTTTAGATACATTTATATAGCTGAATGGTATACTATTTGTATTGTTTATAAAAAGTAAATGTTTTAAAGGTGAGATACATAAGATAAATATAATCGAAAAGGTAAAACAAAATTTATTCTTAAGCCTATTATAGATATCCTATGGAGATATTACACATTATGACATATTATGAATGATTAACTTATTAGAATTTTGTAATTTATATGTAGTTTAAGAGTGCAACTCTAAGTTTTTAATAGAATAACTTTAGAGTTGATAATTATAAAATTACGTACCAGGACATGTCATTTTATAATTATAAGACTTGATCTATATATGTTTATCGGGTATCCTTTGCTAACTCGTGTATTTTCGTGTAATAATATGGCATGTTTTTCCTACAAATGAGCAACATATATTAATTCTTATATTGGTTAAAATTTGGGTTTATTTAATTTTAATTATTCATGTTAGTTTATTAGTTGAATTAATTTTGTAAATAAATTTAAAATAAAAATATTAAATTATTTGAATATATTTTATTTGATATGAAATTATATGTATATGATTGTTTTAGTAGATAACTTCTATATTAAGTTATTTGAATTGAAACTAAGATTTTATGAAAGATTATCGGGTCAAATAAAATAGGTAAAAATCCAATCGTATTAAAATTGATGGACTGGTGGCTTGGGTAGCTTACCAGGAGCCTAGAAAACCCATTGCGAAGTCAGCCACGACGCCGCGGTCGACTCCATACACTAGGTTGGTCGACCGTTCCTATCAGATCAACAAAACATGTTTTTGACGTGGGATTTGGTCCTAGGTCGAATTTTGAGGTCGAATCGGATAAGAAAAAGTGCCCCACCAGCCACTATAAATAGAAAACGTGTTCCTATTATCATTTAGGTCACTTGAGAGATTTACAGAGAGAAACTTTGTAAGTCTCATGGGTTATTGTATAACATAAAAAACAATAACTCTTTGTTTTCTCTTGTAGCTGGAAGAAGACGTCATTAAGAGGAAGGTTGAAAGACATGTACCAACTTGCATTCCTATCATGGAAAAGAAAAGAGCAAAGAAAACTAGTTGATTGAGACTCTTCTGATCGTCATTCTCACGTAATAGTTCTGAAATAATTATCCTATCAAAAGTGCAGTTTTGGTCTACGACAGGTATGAAGATCTCTTATTAATTTATTGTATATAACATATCTAACTCGTTTTATGAAAAAAAAATTTTAAATTTCGCTACGTACTCGCTTTTCAACAGATAGGTCCCGTAAAAAGACTCGAGACAAAAACTAAAAACTCAAGAAGACTCCTAGCTGCAAACATCCGAGAGAGCAGAGGCTGGAGTGTTGGAAAGATCCACTCCTCCCTGGGCATTGTTGAAAAGAGCCATCAATGTTTACATTTCATTGTAGACGCATTGTACAAATATCAAATGAGTTCATAGAGGAACAGTCAGAATTCTCCTTATAAGCCATTAATGCTGTCATTCATAATTTCAATGAGTGTCTTCAATGTCCTGTCCATAAGATATTATTAAACTGAAGCCTCAGTATTGTTACACGAATTATTCTTTACTGTTTGGTATTTGGCGGGCATAAAATAGAGATTGGACAAAAAATCTGCAGAATATGATGTTGCAGATATGGAGCCAAATCAAGTAGACAACCCAGCAAAAGGAAGGAAATGGGAGAAAATCGCGTCCTCGAAGGCAGGGAGCAAGCGCCGCGGCTCTGGCAGAAGAGCGCCGCGGCGTTGGGCGAAGGCGCCAGGACAAGAGCGCCTAGGCGCCAGGAAGATAATGCTGAGGCGTCGAGTGGTGAGCGCCTAGGCGCCAGGAGCAGAGCGCCTAGGCGCCGCAGGGGAGCGCCGCAGTTCTCGAAACGAGCGCCGCGATGCTGACGCGCTGTGCTGCGCGATGTGTTTTGAATCAAAGTCGAATTCAAAGGTCCCAAAAACGGGAAACCACTAGGGTTTCCCATTAGTTGCTATTTTCTCCTCCTTTGGTTATAAATAGACACAAGGTGGCTAGGGTTATGTGTGTGAAAATTGTGAGTGGCATAATTTTGTGAGAGACAAAAGTTCTTGAGAGCTCCATCCTTGAGAGAAGAAAAATTCCCATTGGGTGTTAGATAGAAGAGAGTTTTGGTAAGCATAATTTGTGAGTGTGTGAGAAACTGCTCTTGTAATCTGTAATCTCCTTCATCATAGTGGAATCTGCAAGCGGCAGAAACAGGACGTAGTCTCAAATTGGACGAACCTGTATAAAAATTTGGTGTCTCTTTTTCTTCTTTTCTCCTATTTATTTTTCTGCAATTGTTTGTTCTTGCGATCCTTGGAATTATGAGTCGCCTAATTCCCCAACAACTGGTATCAGAGCGGAGGTTTTGATCAAGAACGATGACTGGAGAAGAAGGTATGGCAGCCGACATCACCAAATTTGATGGTTCAGATTTTTCCTATTGGAGGATGCAAGTAGAGGACTACCTATACAGCAGGAAACTGCACTTGCCCTTGGGTAATAAGCCCGAAGGCATGAAGGATGAGGAGTGGAGTCTCCTTGATAGACAGGTACTCGGTGTGATCCGTTTGACTTTGTCAAAGAACGTTGCCCACAATGTTGCGAAGGAGACCACTACAGCAGGGATGATGAAGGCTCTGTCAGAGATGTATGAGAAGCCCTCAGCCAATAACAAGGTACATCTCATGAAGAAGCTCTTTAATTTAAAGATGTCTGAAGGTGCCTTGGTGGTAGAGCACCTGAACAGTTTCAACACCGTCCTAAACCAATTGGTCTCGGTAGAGATTAAATTCGATGATGAGATCAATGCCCTAATCCTCTTGGCCTCGTTACCAAACAGTTGGGAACCCATGAGGGTGGCCATTACAAATTCGCTTGGGAATGCCAAATTAAAGTTTGTTGATGTCAGAAATTCTATTCTGGCGGAAGAAGTTCGTAGGAAGGACTCAGGAGAAGCCTCTTCGTCGAACTCAGCCCTTAATGTTGATAATAGGGGCAGGAAACTTGACAGGCAATCCAACAGGGATAATGGCAGGAGAGGCAAGTCGAAGAATGGGAGAAGCAAGTCAAGGAACGGTAGGACCATGGAGTGTTGGAACTGTGGGAAGACGGGCCACTTGAAAAAGAACTGCAGGGCTCCAAGGAAGAACGAAGACAAGACTAATGACGCAACCAACGCCGCCACTGAAGAGCAACATGATGCTTTAATCTTGTCAGTTGACAGTTCTTTTGATTCGTGGGTGATAGACTCAGGAGCATCATTCCACACTACTGCACACCGTCATGTCCTGGAGAACTACGTTGCTGGAAATCATGGTAAGGTATATCTCGCTGATGGAGAACCTTTGGATATAGTTGGCATTGGAGATGTCAGTTTAAAAATGCCTAATGGGTCGGTATGGAAGATTCATAAGGTGAGACATGTTCCTAAATTAATGCGCAACTTGATTTCGGTGGGGCAACTGGATGATGATGGACATAAAGTAACCTTCAATTGTGGAGGTTGGAAAGTCACGAAAGGAGCGATGGTTATTGCTCGGGGACGCAAGGCTGGAACTCTCTACATGAACTCTAGTTGCAGAGATACCCTAGCAGTTGCTGATTCTGCTGCCAATACTGAGCTATGGCATTATAGGCTCGGTCACATGAGTGAGAAGGGTATGAAGGTGCTTCACTGCAAAGGAAAACTGCCGGGTTTGAAAACTGTTGATCATAGTTTGTGTGAAGCCTGCATCTTTGGTAAACAGAAGAGAGTTAGTTTCTCAAAGATGGATAGAGAGCCTAAGTCCAGGAGATTGGAGCTAGTTCACACAGACGTGTGGGGGCCTGCGTCGGTGACTTCCCTTGGTGGCGCAAACTACTATGTGACGTTCATTGATGACTCAAGCAGGAAGGTATGGGTTTACTTTCTGAAAAACAAATCTGATGTGTTCGATGCTTTCAAGAGATGGAAAGCCATGGTGGAGAACGAGACAGATTTGAAGGTGAAGTGCTTGCAGTCTGACAATGGGGGAGAGTACCTAGGTGAAGATTTCAGGCGGTACTGTGCTGAGAATGGGATAAAGATGAGGAAGACCATTCCAGAGAAACCACAACAGAATGGGGTAGCTGAGAGGATGAACAGGACTTTAAACGAGCGTGCTAGAAGCATGAGGTTGCATGCAGGGCTGCCAAAGATGTTTTGGGCTGAGGCAATTAACACAGCCGCTCATCTGATAAACAGAAGTCCATCCACACCGCTGAAGTTTAAGCTACCGGAAGAAGTCTGGAGCCATAAACAGGTGGATCTCTCTTACTTGAGAGTGTTTGGTTGTGTTTCTTATGCACATATTGATTCTACTGCTAGAAGTAAACTGGATGCCAAGTCAAAGAAGTGCTTTCTGGTTGGCTATGGCAGACTTGAGTTTGGTTATCGTCTCTGGGATGACCAAAGCCGGAAGATTATCAGGAGCAAGGATGTGATCTTCAACGAAGGTGTTCTGTACAAGGACAGAGACAGCACGGACTCCAGGGGTTCAGGTTCTGAAGATAAGAAGCCTGAGGTGATTCCATTGAAGGATCTGCCTGAAGTGGAGGTGCAAAATCCAGAGGTTGAAGACCAGGAAAACATAGCTCCAGAAGAAAACCAGAGGACTCCTGCCACACCAGTCAGGAGGTCTAGCAGGACAATCAGACCACCACAGAGATACTCCCCAACTCTGCATTACATCTTGTTGACCGACAAAGGTAAGCCAGAGAGCTTTGATGAAGCCGTGGAGGCTGGAGATTCGGTCAAGTGGGAGTTAGCCATGAGGGACGAGTTGGATCGGACATGGCAACTGGCAAAGTTACCACAGAGTAAAAAGTCCTTGCACAACAAGAGGGTATACAGGGCAAAAGATAAAAGTGCTGGCAGCAAGCGGTATAAGGCAAGGTGGGTGGTAAAAGGATCCAGAGATATGCTCACCAAGATGGATCCGATTGAGAAACTGAAGTTGTGCGCAACTTCAGTTGGACTTCTCCAAGAGGCGTGAGAAGTCGTTGCCGCTGCAGTGGGAGACATGGTGATTGATTAGTCTCCAAGTGGGAGATTGTTGCAGATATGGAGCCAAATCAAGTAGACAATCCAGCAAAAGGAAGGAAATGGGAGAAAATCGCGTCCTCGAAGGCAGGGAGCAAGCGCCGCGGCTCTGGCAGAAGAGCGCCGCGGCGCTGGGCGAAGGCGCCTAGGCGCCAGGTGAAGAGCGCCTAGGCGCCAGGACAAGAGCGGAAGATAATGCCGAGGCGTCGAGTGGTGAGCGCCTAGGCGCCAGGAGCAGAGCGCCTAGGCGCCGCAGGGGAGCGCCGCAGCGCTCGAAACGAGCGCCGCGGCGCTGACGCGCTGTGCTGCGCGATGTGTTTTGAATCAAAGTCGAATTCAAAGGTCCCAAAAACGGGAAACCACTAGGGTTTCCCATTAGTTGCTATTTTCTCCTCCTTTGGTTATAAATAGACACAAGGTGGCTAGGGTTATGTGTGTGAAAATTGTGAGTGGCATAATTTTGTGAGAGACAAAAGTTCTTGAGAGCTCCATCCTTGAGAGAAGAAAAATTCCCATTAGGTGTTAGATAGAAGAGAGTTTTGGTAAGCACAATTTGTGAGTGTGTGAGAAACTGCTCTTGTAATCTGTAATCTCCTTCATCATAGTGGAATCTGCAAGCGACAGAAACAAGACGTAGTCTCAAATTGGACGAACCTGTATAAAAATTTGGTGTCTCTTTTTCTTCTTTTCTCCTATTTATTTTTCTGCAATTGTTTGTTCTTGCGATCCTCAGAATTAGGAGTCGCCTAATTCCCCAACATATGACTTCCTATGAGTATTAAAATGATCAGTTTTACATTTGCTATATCTGTACATTTAGGGTGAGAAACAGGTTTACATGATGAGGTTTTTAGGAATAATATTGCAACAGTCTTTGCCAATCACATATAAATTGCAGCTTAAAATTCTTGTAAATGCCTTTGTATTAAGTAGAGGTTTTTGCTCAGACTAACAACTTATTCGTTTCATGCATGAAATATAAGGTCCTGTGTCTTTCTTGAAATTTTGTTAAAATCATGACACCCGTTTGTTATTATTTTGTGAATTTTTGGACATGTTTTTGCAGGCTTTTTGAGGTAAAAATTTCAAAAACACTCTCAGAATAATTTTTTAAAAATTTTCATTTTTTAAAACAAAACGATTTTCATATATTTTGAAAACACTACCAAACGGGATGGATTCTTAATTTTGTAGTCTTTCATTCCTTTAACAGTAAATTTAAATAAAGAAATCAAATATATATAAATGAATAACTGCATTGTAAACAAAAAAAAAAGTGATCTACTCTTTGTGGTTTTGTTTTTCCAGACTCTTTACGTTCTTGATTGGTTCTTTGTGATCAGTGCGGCCACTTAAATAGTAACTTCACAAATCGGCTAATAAGAGGAGTAGTGCGTAAAGACCATAATACTGTTCAGATTGTTGTCCATTTCTCAGTCTAATTAATCGTCTTCTTTTTTTTAATCAGATTTTGACACTTTAAAAAAAATAAGTGAAACTAATTTGTTAACAACGACTTTGGATCCTAATTGGGTTCGTACATATTAGTTCCTTCATTCCATCTTTTTAGTGAAATTCTAGCAAAATAATAATAATAATAATAATTTTAGTGAAATTGATGTATTGGATTGATCACAAATATTGTACATTACGCTCATCGTATTGCACCATAATATTGTACTTAATACTACTATATAGAATTTGTAATACAAACCCAACAAAATGTAACTAATTTTAAAAAGAAAGAAGAAAAAAAAAACATTTGATCTTACAAAATTATGACCCCCGCTTGTAGGTCCTAATCTTTGCCAAGAGCACTATTAGATGAGTGGTTGATCACATGGAGGTAATATCCCCTAGTACCGGTGGTGAATAGAAGTAGGGTCTACTACTTTAATTTGAACTGAAAATGTTGTATTATTATTTTAAAAATATTATAACAAAATCTATCTGAAGGTATTTTTTCTTAGTTCGAACCGGTAAATCAAACACGCAATCCAAACATCACAATGATCTTTCTTTTTGAAATCAAAAAGGGAATTCATTATCTTCTTTTCATTTGTCACAAGACCGGGCACCGATTTTGCATGACAAATTCAAAAGAGCCGGTCGACGGGGGAGTCTGGATCGGATGACACGCTAGCTTCTGTTCAAATAATAAAAACTGAAAAGCAATCGCATGTCATTGGCACGGGACATGGGCTTTTTTTAATCTCATGGAAGAGGCAACACCACAAGCCAACAAAATCCATGTTTTCTGATGATAAATAAAATATTAAACATAAAAAAGAAGCAACGCCACAAGCAAACAAACCCCATGTTTTCAGCTACTTAAAATAAAAATAAAATAATGTTTAACACCGTGTAAAGTTGACACTCTTTTTGCTACTTCCCTCTCTTCAGGATTCTCCCTTAAAATATTTTTTCTGTATGGTACAAACAAGCAAGTACATGAACCAAACAGCTTAGCATCCAAAATAAACCATAAATCCCTGATTCAGACACAAATTTATCGGTTCATCCGCATTGAAAGCAAGAGCTTTTACATAAACAGATTGCCCCAAGCCATCTTTTAGTCTGTTGCCTACTTGCCTTCGTTGTAACACATTGGAACCGCCTTTTAAGCTAGGCCATTTGAAAGGAGGTTAGAATTAATAATTTTAATTTTAAAACTTAAAACGTAAAAATTTTATATTGTAACAAATTTAAAAATTTTTTGTTGTTTATATTTATAACTAATAGTCCCGCACGTTCTTTCAAACGATTGCAGGCCTTCAAAAGAGACATGAAGGCCTGAATCTTACCCATGGGAAGATTTCCCCACAGCACTCTTTAAATTTCTAAAATTTCATAAAACCCAACTCCAGAGCATACAAATTAAATCACTCAAATCAAGAACCGGGCACCAAAATCAAGAACTGGGCAATAGTATTATTGACATCTATAGAACCAAATCACCATTAAAAAAAAGAAGAAGAGAATTTGATCAAATGGACTCTCGGCTACTCACAAATGGAGATGCAAACAAGTTATGAATGTAAACACAAACAGAATTGAACAACCAAACTGCAAAGATTATTTGTTTGTTAAGTGTACAATGGCAAATCAGTCCAAGCACCAGAGACATGTCCATTTTCGCAAACGTAAGCTCGAACAACAGGCTCACCATCATCGTGGTATCCAAATCCCCGCCTCAAACAGAAGGCAGAATGAAGATCCCAAGTGTCTTGGCAGCCGCAAAACGCGCAATTGAGATCGATTTTGGTCCGATTCCCGTCCTTAATAGTCCTCCATACCTGAGACCCTTTGAAGTCCTTGAAAACTCCTCTGAACAGCATGTAATTCCGCTTCTCCTCTATGTGAACACACCCAGGCCAATCGCAGATATACAGAGAATCTCCACGGAAGCGGCTATGGAGAAGCTTGTTCCCTTGTTCGCGGCTCAGATTCCAAACACCAGAGGCCAAATGCGACCTCATCAGCCGGTAAATCTTCCGCCTTTTCGAACACTCACGATTTTCCGGCTTGAACACGCCTTTCTCGATCACAGCATCCTCGCCGCCGATCTGCGCGGAATCCTGGCCTTCGGAGGCGTGGTAAACGGTGTCGTAGTAGAGATCGTCGAAGAGAGACCACGAGCAATCGGAATTGGGGGCTATTGCGTCGGAATCGGCGGCGGAATGGTTTGATGACGAGGAAGGGTGGTCCTTCAGGCTTTGGGAAGAGGGGGCCAATGATAATCGGCGATAATTCTCGTCGGGGCCGATCTCTCGCTCCAGGCCGAAATCGGAGTTCTCGAGGAGGACGCCGGCATGGACGAGGCCGGGGCAGCAGACGGCGAGCTTGTGGAGGGAGGCCCAGCCGCCGGGAGGCTCGGATGCGGCGGCGGAGGAGGAGGAGGAGGAGGAGAGGAGGTCGGAGATGGTGGAAGGGATGGCGGCGAGGCATTTCTTCTTCCAGCAGACGTTGCGAATGAGGGAGGAGAACTTGGTGCAGACGCAGGCGAGTCGAGCCCAGTTGCGGGGGTCGTCTTCAAGCTTCGTGAAGATGTTCAGAACGACGTCGTCGGGGAGCTTCGTGAACATGCTTTCTTCCCTCGTTTCTTGCTCGTTAATGGCGAGAAATTTATTTTCTTTGTGGCTTTTTTTTATGCGATCTTTTTTGGTGAGTTTTGGGAGATATCTGCGGATTTTTTTTTAGAGAGAGAGAGAGAAATGCAGGAGAGAATCGTGTGGCCGTGAAAACTAGGAAGGTTTTCTCCAAAACGGAACTCTATCTGGTTAGTGAATGTGTGATTCTTTTTCCATGCTTGGGGCTCCCTTTGCTCTCATTTGACAAAGTAACAAAGACCCAAATTTTATTATTATTATTATTATTAGAGTAAATTATCACATAGGTTTCAACCTTTTACGAATACATGATTTTGGTCTTTATTTTTTATTTTTGATTTATTAGTCTTTAATATTTTATTTTACCTATTAAATGATTAGTTTAATAGTTTAACCATTAATTTTAAAATCAATTTGTCACTTTTTTTTATAACTTTAGAGACTAATTTATTATTTTTTAATAATTTTAGAGACTAATTTATCATTTTTTTCATCTAAAATTAACTATTTGATCATTGAATTAATTTTTTAGCAACTAAAATTAAAAATTTAAAAACTAATAAATCAAAAATAAAAAATTTAAGTCCAAATATTTATATGATAAATAAATTATTTAATGGTAAATTTATTATTCATTGTAAATATTTTTAAATTCTAATATTTACTTTTAAAAAATTTAAAATATCTGACATCCCTTCCATTCTCTCTTATTTTTTTTTGACTTTATGATTTTTTTTTTTTACTTTATGACGTGCTTAATAATTTTTTACATGACGAGTTATTGTTTTTTTTTTTTTTTATAGTTTTTCACTAGTTCATACGGTATTCAATGCCTGACTGCAAAATTCTTTTCTTTCTTTTTCTATATTTGGAGGAATAAAGTATTTGGGAACAATTTATCGTAGGACGATATGGTCATAATGCGGCCAACCAGTGTTTCTCGGTGTAGATTATAACGCTGTTTCAATAGGACGAGTGTCAAGTTCACTGAATGATACTGAATCCTTCCTCTTTTTCATGCATCATAGATTCCGAGGAAATTTATGTATTGATTATGATATGATGGTTCAGGCCAACCCTCTAATTCGCACACGTGTGATGTTAAGTCTTCTAAATGCTCACTTCTCTTTAGGGTTGTTAAATTGCTGAATTAGTCTAGTTTGTTAGTAAGCCTATTTCCAATGCAAATATCTGGTTGTAATTGACATAAAAAAAAAAAAATTAAAACTGAACATTTAATATATTGTTCTATTTTGTACTCTAGTGCTCAATTCATTTTTCAACTTCATGTCTACTTATTGTATTTTAAAGCTTTAAAACTTTTGAAGTTACCCTCAAAGAAAAAACTTTTAAAAAGTAAATTTTTATTTTTAAATAATTGAAAATAGCAATATTGTGATCATCCAAATGTAATTAAATCGGAGGGATAATTTTCTACAAAAATAATAGAATTTAGTCTTGAGTGATTTAATTCTTGAACACCCCCCAACCGCCCCTTGCAGAACGCTGCTAGATTCTTGGGTCCTTGAAGCCAAAAATTTAGATATTGGACAAGCTCTTTCACCGTATGAAACTTTAGCCTTTAGTGGGATTCAATGGGAAGGAGCGCTTTTTGAGTAAGGCCGCAGGGCAAGACAGGTAGGCTCTTCTGTTCTCTCTCGATGCATTAACAAGTGGCCTGACACAGAACCATGGCCACACAAATAAGTCACAATCACTTGTACATCACTAGGTGATGTTGGCTTTTCATTTGGCATCTCTTATCACCACTGTCCTTTCTCGACAAAGCACGTTCCTTTCTTTCACACGTCTCTCTCTCTTCCACGCCAAAATATTTAGCTCGTTGAAAACTAGTCTGATAAATACGTTCCACATAAACTGCCCACCAAGTCAGACCATAATAAAGCAGATTGAGACATTTGAATGCAAGTTACTTGGAAAAATTAGGGAATATGTCCTTTCTAGGAGCTCTCTTACAACATTTCTTTTCACGTGAGCTTAAAAATTAAGCTATAAAAGCTCTTATATCTTGTAACATAAAATAAAAATATATTATAATATAATTTTTTTATATTATAATATTTAATTGTGCTCCAAGTTCAAGTCACACTCATAGTTGGTGAAAGTAATTTCACCGATTTATGGAATGGTTTCTCAGGAGACTTCTCCAGTGGTGATTATTCATAAAACCGTTAAATCTAAGTCAAAATCAAGAAAGTAAAGATCTCTTTCGGTTCCCATTAAAAAAAAATTTGGCTCGTTTCTTGTCTTAAAACTCCACTTATGATTTAATGCATTGTAAGCGAAGAACCCATTAAAGGGCCAAAAAAAAAAAAATCACCATCCAAGTTTAAACGCATATCAAAGTTCATATTTCACAGTGCACACAGAGTAAACATTAAATATGTTTTAAGTTAATCAAGAATCCCATGAAAATTTTAAAACGAACTAATTCACGTTTAAATCCATCCACAAGCACTTGATCCTAACAAGTCTGATATTAAATTGTGCTCCGGTTTAGCTTCTTAGCCACTGATAGCTTGCTGAAGAAAGCTTTCAGAACTGGAAGTAACCACAAGAAGATTTCACCTGTCAAAACATAAATGCAATCAGGATTCTTTTAACTTGCAACATATAAATTCGCAACCCAAAAAAAAAAAAACTGCAATGCCAAATACGGAACAAAAAAAAAATAAAATTAGACACTTCGTGAATAATGAAAGGCTCGAGAATGAGACCGGGATAAGCTCCTGCTCCCACTCCTGCTCCTGCCTCTACTGGGACTTTTGCTGACACTGCGCTTTTTAGGGCTTTGACTTGTACGTTTCTAGTACATAATAATCCATTATGGCAAGTAGGGGGAAAAACAGTAAAAGGAATACCAACAAAAGTAATCACATAAATTCAATCAAGAGAAGCTACAACCACATTAAAAGAATAAAACAAGTGGCTGAACAACTAGAAAGAAAACTGCTCCCGACATTACTAAATAAAATAAAATATAATAATAATAAAGGAATTTCTATGCTGGGGACTAAGGGAATTTCCATGGTGTGGACTTTCCTTTTTCACTACTGATAGGAGCCGTTAATTAGCCCTCAAACTAATTTTTCAGCAGCGTGATATATGACTGGAAGCAACTCCATGTCACGAGCTGCAAACTTTATAATGTGTGCACTCACATATCAGACCATTTAAAAAATAATCAAAGAGCTAAAACGACAGTTCCGACCAATAACGAAAAAAGTTCAGTTCCTACCACAAAGGTTCCCAAGAAGTAAAATATCGCAGCCCAACAATGGGAAGCCAAAAATTTACATGCTTTTTTTTAATAGCAAAAGAATAAATCACTTACGGGAGGTAATGGAGATCTAGATCTTGATTGGGATCTGCAAAAGTTCCAGAAACAACCAATTTAAATTCCACATGTTTCTTTTACCAAATTTGATACAAGATCCTTGATGCCTCTTCCACGTCAGAGATACCAGAACCAATATGGATGAAAAAAAGTTGTAGAGTTTAGCAGTTCAAGAGAAGAAAAACCAGGTCAAGTTTAGCAGTTCAATGTAAGAAAAATCAGGCCCATGAAAATTATTCCCACCCACACGTCCTAAATTCACAGATAATAAAATCTTAAGGAATTAGCATGTTTTGTTTTTTAAAACACTAGTGGACAGGAGAGGAGCATTCTTCCCTACTGTACCACCAAAAATCGAGGGAATCCAGAAAGTGTCGCCATATTAGGTTGGCAAGTGTTGCCGCAGCAAATCATAAGGAAATGTCTCTACTGCATATTGATGGTGACTTCCAAATCCCAATGGCACTTAGTACACAGTTATGATCCACCTCTCCTATTGCAATCCATGACCTGCTTTGTTCCCAATCTAGCACCCATGGACATTCGCAATGCTAAAAGCATTAGAACATAGGAACCATGAAGGCTTCTAAATTGCCTGTCTAAGAAACAGCATACCTCCACAACCAAAAGAGTTGCAAGCAATTGAACCAAATCCAATCAAGATCCTAATATCCAATCCCCAGTTCGCTGCATAAATCCAAATCTAAAACAGCAAAAAGAGGTAATTTCACACAACAAAGAGCAGGACCAAAAAAAAACAAAAAGAACCTCCACAATCCCAGTTGTTGAGCGAGCAAAATAAAAAAAGGAAAAAAAATCAAGCCAATATAAACTGAGGCTAGAATTCAAACATGTGCCTCCACAGATTTTATACAGCCTCCTGGGTAAAAATCCAATGCCGCTAACAGAATCATGGAGCAGCAATTACGATATGAAATGACAATATATCCCCAAGAAACCTTACCCTGGAGTGAAATATATAAGCAAATGAAACAGAGAAGATAAACTATCAAGCATTTTATAAGTACAAAACAATTTACACAGAAAAGATAGATAAATAAACCAAATAATGTCACACATACCCCGACAGGGAGCGGGACCTCGATGCTGAGCGTGAGCGAGATCTAGACCTTGATCCTGATTTAGCAGGCGAGCGACGTGAAGATTTGGCTTTTGGAGACTTGCTGCATTCCAATTCTAATATTAGTATAAGGAGAAACCTCCAACCAAACTGTCAGTTCCGCAATAAAAGAGGCAATACCTCCTGCTCCTGCTCCGACTGTAACTTCGGCTGCGGCTGTAACTCCTCTCCTTGGAGTGAGATCGACCGCGAGTAGGACTCTTTGATGAATCCCGCTTGGAATCATACGCCCTCACCTGTAAGAAGGTGAAAGAATAAATAAAGCTGAACAGAAAGAGGGACAGCACAAAATTTTCAAAAATCATCAAATCAGATTCAAGATTCATACACGAACATATGCCCGAGAAAATGCATTCCGGAACTCAGAGTCATCAAGTTTTTTAATCTGCAGAAATTTCGGACACACGCATAAGTTAAGGCACATCAATCTCGTAAACACCCACGAATTTCATGAAAAATGACCAATATGCACACTGAAGAGTGACTCACCGCATACTTCATGTCCTCGTGATTAGTATAATCCACAATTCCTGTTGTGCCTATACATAAACCATAAGTAATAAAGATCAAGAAAAGACAAAACTAACTGAACCTGAAACAGTTCTCTATCGGCCCAACTCAAAGAAACAAGATCCTAATGATGCGTATTTAAAACAACAAATAGCAAAACAACCAAAGCTTGCAACACAATGAAATTATTTTTGCATGACATGAGCCTTCAACTAGCCAACCCTTTCAGATTAAAGGAACAATTATAAAATCTTATACTTCATTGATCTATTGATTCTGTGCATCTTACCACTACCGTCACGGAAGACTTGAGAGAAACAGACATCCCCAGCACGCCGCATGTGATCCTAAACAAGGATACAACACAAATTAATTCACGACATTGATGGTGACAAAGATAGGCAGAAAGGAAGAGGCTGCAGCCAAAAATAGAAGGGGGGAAAAACAAAAAACCAGTTCCCACCTTAAGATCCTGCCATGATGCTGATGAGGGTAATCCAGTGACCAATACTGCACACAGGGAGAGAAAAATTTAATAACCATTGAATGCATCATAAGAAATAAAAGTATATGATGTCTGCCGGTGATATACAAACCACGATACTCAGAGCGCCTCGATACTCCGCGTCCACCCCGACCACCATAACTACTATAACGATCTGAAGAGGATGAATGTCCACGCCCACCATGTGCAAGTTCAACCTATGAAGGTATAAGCATGAGAGCCGGGTTTACAGTTATCACAAAGTCACGAAGTAGTAAAAGCAAAAAAAGTTGCTAACCCGCAAACGATGCCCATCAAAATCATAGCCATCACGACCACGGATTGCATCTTCAGCATCTCTAGCGTCCTCAAACTGTAGATAACACTAGTTAGGAGGACATAAATAACGTACAAAATGCACAAAAATAACTTAAGATAGCTCGGGACAAACCTCAACAAATGCATAACCAGGAGGCCTTGGAGGGACCTTTAGGTCGATGTGGGCTATGCGTCCATACTGCAGAGCAAAATTTACAACAAGGAAAAAAAAAATCAAACACTCTTTTTTCTTTCTCATTATGCTAAATTAAAGAAAACACCCTTGCCATAATTACACAAAAGCCCATTGAATGCATGCAAATATCTACCGATCCAAAGTAGAATTGCAGCATAGGCATGTGGCTGCTAAAGATATGATAATCAACAACATCCCAACAAACAACCATTTAGTAAATTAGAAGGGCCAAAACCCTCCCTTTCAATTTTTTTTTTTTTTTAAAAGTAATCTGGAAAAGATAATTCCCATCAAACTACAGCTATAACTATACATCTTCTTGAGAAGCTGCAAATCAGCTTTTACCAAACAGCGACTCATTAACAAAACGTAGTCAAAGAATAAAAGAACAAATTTCAAGTTCATTTCGATCGAAACACAAACAGAAACAACGGGATTACCTTGTAAAACAAATCTTCCACTTCTCTCTCGCGAATGTCACCGGGAAGATTCCCAACGTAAAGGGTTCTGCTCGCACGGCTACTCATTCTTACCTAAACAAAAAGAAAATCATAAAATCAAGAATCAAACACTTGATTTCAGAACAAAATAATCAAAATCCCGTATCAAATAGCGAACAAATTAGGATGAAAAAATCTAGTATCTTTCATAATTTAGGAATCAAAACCAAATCGACTAATCCAAGAGAGTAGCATAGTGTAACAAACAAGAATTTGAAATTAATTACGATGGAGAGAATAGAAAACTCAAAAAGTGTCTTCGAATTTGCTCTAGTTTCTTAGCAACCAAAAGAGGTAAAGAATGACCATGGGGATTTCTAGGGTTCGGAAAAGGTGAGTGACAATTTACCAGCGATTGAATTTGGGGATCGCACTGAGAACTCAGAAGCGAAAGATTCGACGTTTTTAGGGTTTTGAATTTGTTGGTGGGTTGGATTCGTAATTTTATAAATGAGAAGGACATTTTGACCCTTTTTTTTTTCGGAAGAATTTGAAGAAAGGGCTAAAAAAAAATTTAAATTGAGTAAATGATTTTTATTTTTTAACCAAAAAATATGTTTTTTTTGTGTAGGTAAACTGTTTCAGTTTTTTTTAAAAAAATAAGAAAAATGATTGTAGCAGGATAAGGAACCTCAACATGATGAAAAAAAAAACTGGAACAATTTTGATGTCTAAAAAGCCTTTTTTTATGTCAAAAATTGTCTAAAAAAAAGGGTCATTCACCAAAAAAAATTTCCCCAAAAAGTCATTTTTAAAAATCACTTCTTTTTTTCTGGGGGGATTTTGAAAAGTAGCTCTAAGAGAAAAGGTTTTGGGCAAATGACCTTTGTTTTTTTGGTAGTTTTTTGACGCCAAAAAACATGCTTTTTGGGCATGAAAATTATTTCAGTTTTTTTTCACTCTATTGAGGTTCCTTTTCTCGTTACAGTTATTTTTGTCTTTTTTCTAAAAAAAAAACTGGAACAATTTACCTGTCTAGAAAAGCGTATTTTTTTTTTTGTAAAAAAAAAGGTTATTTCCTCAATTAGGATTTTTTTTTTTTTTTGCCATTTTGTCAAATTCTTCCCTTCTTTTCTACAGAAAAAAAAAGGAGGGGGGTGGGGGGGTGCGGGGGAAGGAACAAAAAGGGGCCTCGCTTGGTGACTTTTTTGTCGTAAAAATTTTCAAAAATACTTTCAACATAATTATTAAAAAAATTATTTTTTAAAATAAAATTATTTTTGTCTATTTTAAAAATACTATCAAACAGACTTGAGTGTTTAGAAACAAAATTATAAGTTAAAGTTAAAATTTAAACACTGTAACAAATTTTTAGAGTTTTACATTAGGACAAATTAGAACGTAAATTCTAACTAACTTGTCAAATTAAGCCTTTGTTGTTTAGTGAGTGAAGAGTATCTAACGACATGTCTTTTTTTTTAAGGAAAAGACATGTCTTTTTTTTTAAGGAAAAGACATGTCTTTTTTTTTAAGGAAAAGACATGTCTTTTTCTTTTTTAATTATTATTAGGTTAATTGTATAACTATACTTTCTAATTTTAATTACTTCTCAACTTAACACTCTATTTTAAGAAACTTCAAATGTATCTCTTGATTTTAAAAACTTGTTTTAATTGTATCTCTTGCATACTTTTTTGTACAAAAAAATTGAAATGAGACAAACATACCCCTAACTAGTTCGAATTTGCTTCTAATATTTATTTTCTTCTTGAGAAAAATTTTAAAAAATATTTTGACATTCAAAAAACATAAAACCTAACATCTTTTTCTAAAATTTGATACATTTATTTTAAGAGTTTTTATGTTTTAAAATTTATAAGATATTTTTTATAGTTATTTAAAGGCAATTATATCATTTTATTTATATTTTTTGTTTATATAAACAAAATTGAAATAAGTTTTTCTAGATATAAAAAAATAGATTGAGATATAGTTAAAACTACGAGACATGTTATACCTTTTTCGATTTTCAATTTAAAATTAAGCAATATATATTGCACAGACTCTTTCGTGCTTCAAAAATAAAATAAAAATAAAAAATAAGTCGTTTATGCCTTCTCTCTATATATATACATGTGTATATTGAAAGGATTTATGCCTTCTATCTTCAATGTCGTAAATTGTTTACAAATTATGAATTTTATTTGAATTAAAAAAAAAACCTTTTTGACATTTATGAAATTTACACCATAAACAATTAAGCCCTTTAATAATTTCTCGTTTTCACATTGTTCGTGCCTTTTAATTGAAAGAAAATTACTTTAACACATATATTCAAGCATGAAGAAAATTAATCTTAACACTCATAATGCATGGGATGCCCTCTATGCTATTTAAGGGTGTTTACGAATCCTATTACACGGATTAGAGGTTAATTCATACATATCGAATAAAAAAATCACAATCTAAAACCAATCCGTGAACTCTCCAATCAAATCCAAAAACTACAAATTTTGTAGATTGGATTTTACGGATTGAGTCTTTAAATTTATTAAAAAAACTAATAGTCAAAAATTAGCATAGTATAATATAACAAAATTTAATAAAATCCAACATATTACAATCTAATGAATGCAAGTCTTTGATAATAAACTAATTGCAGCATCACAAAACATTACAACTAACAAATTTAAATAAACTTTAGACATGAATAAATATTATGAGTTAATAATGTTGGTCATTGTAATTGGGTTATGCTTCTTTTTTTAAGCATATAAATTTTGAACACCATAAAGTAAGAGTATATTTATATGTTTATTAAAAATATGTGTGTGTAAGTACATGTATATATAATTTATATAATATATATAATTCGGATTCACGAGTTACACGGACTGAGAGATACTCAATCCATAACTCAACCTGTATATATTGACTAGAAAATTTCTAATTCAAAACCAATGTATATTTTTTATAATCTAATTCAATCCAATATGAGGGATTGAACACATTCCATGAAGACCTCTAATGCCATCTGGGTGATTTTTATATAATTTTGGAGACTAAAAATTGTTTTATAATAACAATGGATCTAGTAAATGAACTAAATGGGCTCAATTATTTTAATAATTATTGTTTAATTTAAATAAATTTTGATCAAGTTATTTAATTTTGATTTACTCTGCCAAACAACCAAAGTTGGACTCCTTTTCTTTTTTAGAATAATTAAAATTGCGTAAACATTATAAAAAAAGCTTAAACAACAATTTCAAACTCGCTCATCCTGTAACCTGCATTTAAAATTTATTCATCTACAATAATATATTTATAGAAATTAAGTTAAATGATCTTTTTTTTTATAGTCTCTTTAAAATAAATAACCATCACTTTTAAATGATAAACTCGACGAGTTTATCAGTTAAATTCAATGATAAACTGAATTTAACTGATAAACTCGTCGAGTTTATTGATTTTATCAGTGTTAAACTCGATAAACTCAACGAATTTATCATTGATAAACTAAATTTAACTAATAAGCTCGATGAATTTGTCAATATTAAACTCGATAAACTCAAAGTTTATCATTGATAAATAGTTATTTGCCTAATTTTAAAAGTTATGATTATTTATTTTAAAAGTACTTTTAAAAAAATAATTTACCTAAAAAGCTGGATTAAATTTCACTTAACCCTCTTTAATTACCTCATCCTTGATTATTATCAATTATCTGATGGATAATTTATGGGATCATAAATATAGTTTGATTTGCTTGAAATCTATTAATTCAAATAAGTTTGAGATCCCAATCATCCAAATCCTGAATTATGATAAAAAAAAAAAAACCATTTCTACTGAAATCATTTAAACTTGAACGCAATATAATAAAGGTTTGTGGTCAACTTTTTTTAACTGAAACACAAACCTTTTCTTTTTAAAAAAACTGAAATGCCTCATGGGTTCAAACCACATGAATACCCAAACGCACCCTTTGAAACATGACGAGAGTGCAGCACGTTATAAAATCAAACGGAACAAAACCAGAAGTTTTTATCTTGTTTGCATGAAAAGAGAGATTTATCTTGTTTTTATTGCATAGACCAGGGAGGACTACGCCAACTCCAGCAAACCAAAACAGAACCACAAAATGAAGTTAGAATCTACTCCAGAGAGGAAAAATACAATATCGCAGGCTTCATCATTATTCTTTTGTGTTCAAAAGAAAAAATATCGATTGCTACGCATGATGGTCGACATCACCACCCTCATTGGACTTCCTTGCAGCTGCTCTTAGTTTCCGCTGCTCCTCCTTGTAAATCCGGTTTCTTCTTAGGAACTGTGATACACATCAGAAGAAAACAGAAGGCATCATTGTAGAAAACCAAGATGAAGAACACCAAGCTTGTTTCACCTATATCGAAAAACTACTAGTTGTTCAAAGTCATAACCGCAGTACCATGTCAAAAGAGAGTGAAATAAAACCACCTCTCTAAAATTCACTCTTGACCGACCAGCCACGGCTGATTACACTTACTTCTTAGGACATCCATAACCTTCAACTACGCAAAATCTCTCTCTCTCTTTCTCTCCATCTCCTTTTCAGGAAAAAAAAAATGCTGATCATGTTAATCTCCCTCTTTTTTCCCTTTTTTTTGTTTTTTGTTTTATTTCCATCATCCACCCCCAGCTTACACTTTTCAAAAAAATCTATGTCAAGCTTCGATCAATGAAAATAGTATAAAATTGAAAACGCTCAAGACAACTCGTTCAAAATTTTGAGATTTTAACTCCTCATTAGCTGAGCAAGCAAAACTTTCTTGAAGAATGAAAAAATACCAGTTGTTCGAAATCTAATTAGGACTTGTTACACTAAAGACCCATTAGCTATTGTTTTACGAAAAGATAATCTTGTAGCACTGTAAAAGGTGTGTAAAATCACACTGTAAGCAACTTTTTCATATCAGGCACCACATTATCCCACACTGGATTAAAACTCAATGATAATATATTATAGGCCAATAAAAAATTCTAACAGCCATGATACTCATAATTGGCTACACAGAGTGCACAAGAGTAATAAAAATGCCTCCTATGTTTTTTATTGCATCTCTAAAACTCGCTCTGCATACACGCTGATCATGCTCCTCGAGTCATGATTAAACTCTAATAAAGTCTTTCAAAATAGGACCAAAGAAGGTTACCCTTTACTTTACCCCGAACTTGCTAGAAGATGCTTTGTGATATTTAAATTTCTCAGCATAAGAAGGAATGGAAAAGGTAAAGAAACAAGCACAACATCCTCTTACAAGTCACTGTTTCAGAATAAAACTGAAGAAACCCGACACAAGTTTAGGCTGAATCCCCACGTCTTAACCAAAGTGAAGTCAAGAATCTGATTTATTTATCACCTATTCAATCGATTTCATTCAACCAATTAATTAATAAGAAAATTTTAATCCACCACTCGATTCCATTATTAAGTAAGCAAACATACAACCACAATTTTTAGTTGTTTTTTCAATTTTATGGATCAGGTGATAGCTTATAATGTGATTAAAAACAAGAGCAAACTCATCAATTTCCAGATATTAAGTGAAGGCTATATAATAAAAACCAAACTTTTCCAAAACCAGATACAAGCACTATAATTTCTCTCAACCAACAATTGCCCCCACAAGAAATAGCAGCAATTATAGATAAATAAAAAATAAAAAAAAAATTACCAAGCATGAGCAATTGGTTCCTCAGGAAACCAAGATTTAAACCCCAAAAGAAAAATATCATATTATAATTAATCTAAGAAGTAACGACCCACAATTACAAAAACCACATTATCATAAAAATCGATATCGTAATCTAGGGTTTGTAATGCTGATTCGAAGCACATACAAATGGAACAAGAAATGAAAAATTGGTGTTAGAAGCTGTGAATTAAAGAGCAGTGAAAAGAAGACAGACCTCTTTGGAGTGGTGGAGGCACTCGAGGTAGTCTTCACGGAGGAGAGAACAGTCCTTGGGCTCACGGCAGCGAGACATGCATTCGCTGAAATCCACCCAAAAATCGTAGCACCGACCTTTGTTTCCCGTGATTCCCCACCCAGACGCCATCTCTCTCTTGTTTATTATGTGGACGACGATCGATGAAGCCAACAGCTTTTAAATCCGAGCGAGCAATCGGACTGAGAGCCGCGGGTTGGATTTTCGGTTGATCCAAGGCTGAAGGGGAGGGCTTGCCCGCTGCTGTGACGAATTTACCAAAAAGCCATCCTCGTGAACGTTGTCAGACTGATGAGAGTCCATGCTTCTGAAATAGTTGGGGCTTGGGCTTAACAACGCCTTGTAGTGGCCCATGGGTGATCGTGGGCCTCTGGCTCGGGTGGGTCAAGCAAGGGGCCCATTGGAATAATTACTGTGGCAAAATTATAATATTTGTTCAAATTATTGTTATGAATTTAAAATCTAACACAATATTCAAAATATCTTAAAAATATTCTTAATGATATAGTAATTATCTTAATGATATTACATATTGTACTATAAAATTACATATAAATAATTTTAATGATATCATTATGAGATATTTATAAGATTTTTATAAATTAGAATCATATTTTAATTCAATAAGCGTAATTGGGCCAATTATCTCATTAATCCTAATTATGTTTAATGCCCCAGATTTTGGAAACTATGTTTCAAAGTTTAACATACCAAATACTACACTTCTTAAAGTAGATAAGCAAGTAACATTTTTAAAATCATATGCTCTTTTTAAATATTTAAATTTTTAATCTTATTTTTTTTCTTATCTTTTTTTTTTCATTTTTGTTTTTTATTGTCTCAGTTGTTGTTTTATGTTTCTCTCTACGTTATTCTATACAAAAATAAATTTTGTTTTAATCGAAGTAGATTATTTACTAAACACTATTATATTTTGGTCTATTTATTTATTTTTTTCCAATCAATGATGACATAATTCTTTCATCTCCCATAAATTTTAAAGGTGGATTGCTTTATGCCATATATCCAAAAACTATTGAAAAATATACCACAATTAAATAATTTCCATTTTGTGTATTGAGAAAAATATCCTAAATTAAAGGTTGGTTTTTTTGCCTCCCTCTTTCCCATTTTTTCTCCCACCTTCCAGCCTCCTTCCTCTCTCACCCCCAGCCACTTGTAAAAAGCATGTCAATTACTCACAAGCTTTTTTATTTTTTATTTGTTTCAAAATGAAGCATGGGCCCACTCATTAAGGGGTTGTTTGTTTTGAGTACTTTTGATACTCAACAGACTCAAATTTAGATTCGAGTATCAAGAATTCTTTATATACGTGTTTGTTTTCCCCCAAAGCTGAATCCTTTGAGCATCAAGAATCCAAGTTTTCTGCTCCCCTAAACTTTTAACCCTCAAATATGTCTGCTACAGCAAAAACTGAAATTCTCTCTCTTATATTTAAGAAAAAAATCATAACTTCTTTATTTGATATCCAATTGAAATTATTCTTTTTTCATCATATTCCTATTGAAGAGAGGAATAAATTGAGATCTATATTACATTTTTTAGGATCATTACATTAAGATTTTATTAGATTTATTAATAAATCAAAAACTATTTCACTACCTCTTTAAACACAAATTTTAATTTTATTCCATACTTAGATTAAAAGTTAAATGCACATCAAAATGTCAATTCGGGTAACAATTCAAATCACTTATTCAAATCTTAATTTAAATCACACTAACTCAAATCAAATAACTAATTCGAATCTATTTACCAAACGAACCTAAGTGTTCTCAGCTAAAGAGTCATAACTTCTTTGATTTAGAGAAAGCATTCATGATAAAGAAAATAATGAATTAAAATTCATATTGTATTATTTTTTAATATCATTAACATCAATGTTTTGTTAGATTTGTTAGTAAAATCAAATAATTTTTTTTGCTATCTATCCAAACACAAATTCAAAATTTTTATTTTATATTTAAATTAACATTTTAAGTGCACATAAAAACGTTAATTTGGAAAACTATTCAAATTACACAATTCAAATATTACAACTTAAATCAAAAGATTCTAAATCAACACAATTCAAATCCATGTACCAAACAAGCCCTAAACAAATTTTTTAAAAAGATAAGGAGAGAATTAGACCACCATTTATCATGATTAACAATAAATGGACCAAAATATAACAATGTTGAGTAAATAACCCATTTAGATTAAAATAAAATATATTTTGCTATAAAATGATTTAGAGAAAAGCACGAAACAACATTGATAAAATTCTAAAACAAAAAGAAAGAGAAGAAGAAAAAAAGAAGCGGTAAAATAAAAAATTAGGATCCGTTTGATAAATGGAATTGAATTAGTGATTTGATTTGAGTTGGTGCGATTTGAATTAGAATTTGAGTTAGTGATTTGAATTGTTATCCGATTTGATACTTTGATATGTATTTAAGTTTTAATCTGAGTATGGAATAAAATTAGAATTTGTGTTTTGAAAGGTAGTAAAAACAGTTTTTGATTTATTAACAAATCTTATAAAATCTTAATGTTAATGATCCTAAAAAATATGCAATATAAATCTTAATTTATTATTCTCTTCACTATGAACACAATGAAAAAAAAATTATCTCAATTGGATAACAAATGAAAAAGTTATGATTTTTTTTCTCAAATATAGGAGAGAGAATTTTAATTTTTACTGTAACAAAGATATCCAAGTATCAAAAGTTTAGGAGAGAGTTAGAACTCTAAAAACTTAGATTGTTAATACTTAAAGAATTCAAATTTTGGGGAAAACAAACACGTATTCAAATGATTGTTAATACTCAAATCTAAATTTGAGTCAAAAGAATTCAAAGAGTCCTTGAAACAAATAGGCCCTTAAAGTGTTTTAAAAGAGTAGGTGATTTAAAAAATATTGGGTCCGTTTGGTAAATAGATTCAAATTAGTGATTTAATTTGAGTTAGTATGATTTGAATTAAAATTTGAGTTAGTGATTTGAATTGTTATTCGAATTGACATTTGGATGTGCATTTAAGTTTTAATCTGAGTATGAAATAAATTTGAAATTTGTGTTTGGAGAGGCAGTGAAGATAGTTTTTAATTTATTAATAAATCTAATAAACTCTTAATGTTAATGATCTTAAAAAATATATAATATGGATCTTGATTTATTCCTCTTTTCATTAGGAATACAGTGAAAAAAGAATCATCTTAATTGGACATCAAATGAAGAAATTATGATTTTTTTCCTCAAATATCGGAGAAAGAACTTTAGTTTTACCGTAGCAAAGATATTCGAGTATTAAAAGTTTAAGGGAGATGAGAATTCTGAAAACTTGGATTCTTGATCCTCAAATGATTCGGATTTTGAGAGAAACAAACATGTATCCGAAGGATTCTTGATACTCGAATCCAAATTTGAGTCTATTGAGTTCAAAAAATGCATGAACCAAAAAACCCAAATATCAATGAGAATTAAATATTTTTAGAAGTGTTATTTGCTTACATTAAAAATTAAACCTATCCTATTTAGTGCATTTTTTTAAAATATCAATAAGTCCTAAAAAACCCAAATCAATAAATATATAAACGTCAAGGCTAGATGCCCCCAAGCTCTACTCATTTCTATGTTACATTTTGTTGGCCTTGGTCTATTTGTATGGCATAAATCTAAAACTTTAATCCTTGGTGGTTAAGAAATTTTTTTTTTGTCATTCTTCGAAGTTTATAGCGTGTTTGGCATGATAGTTTGAATTATTAGTCAGAATTGTAAATATTGTAGCATGTGAGAGTTTTATATTGTAATAATTTTTTTTATTACTATAATATATAAAAATTTTATACTATATTTAATTGAAAAATTGATTAGAATCAACTAACATTAAATGAGCTATTATTGTCAAAACTGGTAGCTAACACTTTTTTTTTTTTGAGAAGTTAAAAAAAAAACCTACGGACGATACAGCACAGCAACAAGATTCCCGGGCCCTGCGACATCGGAACGGGACCCACCTAACTGTCCCAATGACTTGCGGAGGAAGGCCTTTGGACGCTTTTATTTCTGCTCCTCACTAAGCAACGTGCATTCACACAGCAGAAACTCTATTGGCCAAACAAGTGAGAAGTCCAACAAAGGAAATTCCTCGACTCCCTCCTCGTCAACCAGGAGTCAACGAGACGACCCCCGTTCCACTCAACTCACGTAGTCTCGACCTCACTTGATTTCTACTGAGCAAAGAGACAAGGATCCTAGGCGGGAGACGGGGGAAAAAAAGTAACTAATTATATATATTTTTCTCGCTTTCGCAAGCAAAGGACTCATTCAGTTTTTTCCTCTTCTCTTCCTAAAGTTGCCATTTCCGGTTCCGGGGAAGGAAAAGCGAAAAAGGAGAGCGAGGGTTTTTGTTCCTTGTATTTTCTGGCAATGGAGTCGCCGTCGTCTCCGACTTCGTCTTGCAGTTCGTCGTACTCGACATTGTTCGCGCCGTCGTCCGGTGGATTCTCTACTCTCCCCGTAATGGCTTACCGACAGAAGATCGTCGAGAAAGTCATCGAGAATCGCGTCACGCTCATCGTCGGCGAGCCTGGATGTGGTTAGCTTAATCTCTCTCTCCCGGCTTTTCTTTCTCTTTTGCGGTCGTGAGTGTTGGTCTTGTATGACTGCGTGTCTGTGTGCCATTCTGTGACCGCTGTTTGGTTACCGAGAAAATAGCCGAAAAAGGAAGAATCCGTCATGCATTAGTAATAAAAAGAGAGAAATTCGAAGGATGATATGTGTGCGCGGAGAGTTGCGTTGACTGGATTTTGGTGATTTTGTTAGATTTAAGTCAAGCATCACAATTCGTCTGATATATCTTGTTTCGATTGTTTCAGTTAAATTTCCCACTGGCAATGGCTTGTGATTTGTTTATGTTGTTTATATCTTTTTGTTTCGGAAGTTCTGTCTCTGGATTTTTACTATGGCAAAAGCTAGGAATTTAGGTCTGTCTTTCAGTGATGTAAGGAACGGTGACGGGGGATAATGAAAGTATATATAATTTTAGCTAGTATTTCATTTGGATATTGTCTATTCAATTGCGTCAAGTTCAGATGTTTAGTGTAACACTCGGTATTTTCTTTCACTTCTCCCTTTTGGAAAGGTGTAATTTTGCATGTTCTTCTGTCTGTAAGAATATTGGTTTGTTGGAATCATCTCTTCCATGTTTCTAATGTCGTTGCATTTTCATTTTTGGTGTTACTGGTCCATGTAGGGAAGAGCTCGCAAGTTCCGCAGTTTCTACTGGAAGCGAATTTGAAGCCCATTTTGTGCACACAGCCGAGGAGATTTGCTGTTGTAGCCGTTGCCAAAACGGTTGCTAAAGTGCGCAAGTGCGAAGTTGGAGGAGAGGTTGGATATCACATAGGTCATTCAAAGAACTTGTCAGCAAGGTACTTGGGTTCAATATACTAATTTTTCACGTGGGTTTCCTTTTGGTCTTTAGACGACTGAGAATTTGACATTCAGTTGAGTTCAGAAATTTCATGTTCACTCAGCTTTGGAGGCATGAATCTGGTACTATTTATAACAAAACAATATGTTTCATGATTTTCTTAATTTCTCTCCTCTTTGTGGCCTATTATTTTTTGACAGCTCGAAAATTGTTTTTAAGACTGCTGGAGTTCTGCTGGAGGAAATGCAAGACAAGGGGTTGAATGCAGTTAACTATAAGGTTATTATTCTTGATGAAGTGCATGAAAGATCTGTCGAGTCTGATCTTGTTCTTGTATGTGTGAAGCAGTTTCTGATGAAGAACAAAGACTTGAGGTGACATATTTTCTTTATTATGCTCAGAGGATTTTTCATTATGCTGTTCATTTTTGGTTTTCTACATATTTACTTCTTTTTCCTTGTTGTCTTATCATTTTTCATGGAAGAATTGCAAAGCAAAGTAACAGTGACTACTTGAGGTTTAAAACTCTACAAATTTTCAGGGTAGTGTTGATGTCAGCGACTGCTGATATTGCGAGATACAGAGATTACTTCAAGGATCTTGGAAGGGATGAACGAGTGGAAGTGCTGGCAATTCCTAGCTCGAACCAGAAAACTATCTTTGAGAGAAAAGTTTTCTATCTCGAACAGGTATTTATTATTACACGTGTTGAAAATTTTCTGTCCTGGGAGAAACAGGAATATTTGGTAAGGATTTAGAAAGGTATAAAACTGTTAATATTATTATTATTATCATCATTTTTACCAATAAGAAACTGAAAAAGTTTATTAAATAAAAATAAATGAACAGGTTACAATATCGATGCAGGTCTAAACGACTTTAAGATTTTAAGGATAACTGGTCCCTGGCATGGTCTTAGCGCAAATAATATGGAATTAAAATCCTTGGAATTACATGTTCCTTTTGGAGATTTTAAGTTTAAATGATACAGCAGAAGCTTTGTTTAGGAATAGGGAACGATTAGCATAAGTATTTAAAGAAATTGAACTTTTACTGCAATGGGTATTGTGAGCCTATCAATCAAAATTGACTCATTGTTTCTTGTCCTGTATATGCAATTTATATCCAAGGCATCACTCTTCTTCTTAGCAAATAGAGAGAGAAAGGAGGAGAAAACTAGAAAAAAAAGAAAAAAAAGAAAACCACGCTGCAATTATCTAAAATGGTCTTGTAAGAAGGTGAAAATTAGTGGCCCATATATAGTAGTTGCATGGCGTGTGATTGTATACTTATGAAGTTCATCACATTTTTATTTTAGCACATATATGTTCGATACCAACCAAGAGATGTGATTGCATTTTATGCATTTCATCACATATTATGTCAGCATTTACTTACTCAATATGAACTAGGTAACCGAACTTCTCGGACTAAGTTCAGAGTCATCCTCTTTGAGTTTGAGCTACTGTTCTGGTCCAAATCCTTACACGGCTAACGCGAATATCAAACCTGAAGTGCATAAACTTATTCACGATCTGGTGCTGCATATTCATGAGAATGAACCAGATATTGAAAAGAGCATATTGGTTTTCCTTCCAACATACTATTCCTTGGAGCAGCAATGGTACCTTCTGAAGCCGCTTAGTTCATCTTTCAAAGTTCACATTTTACATCGTAGTGTTGACACTGAGCAAGCTCTTATGGCAATGAGGATCTGGAAATCACATCGTAAGGTGTGCCTCTTAGACATTGCTTTGTCAAAGGAAAAAAAAATGCTAGCTTTTTTTGACACTTCTCCACGATATACGACAATTCTTGGTGGTTCTTTTTTTTCCGTGGTTGTGGGTACTCTGAAAATAATACTTTGTGCAGGTTATATTGGCCACAAATATTGCGGAATCATCTGTGACAATCCCCAAAGTTGCTTTTGTCATTGATTCATGTCGATCTTTACAAGTTTTTTGGGATACTGATAGGAAAAAAGAATCTGCAAAGCTCATTTGGGTTTCGAAGTCCCAGGTATTTTGAAGAACTCTTATGCATTGAATAAATTAATTCTGGCCAAGTTTGTTTGTTTATTTTTTTGTTTTTTTAAACATAATTTTAAGTTGTTTTATAGGCTGAGCAGCGTAGAGGGAGAACCGGAAGAACTTGTGATGGCCAAATTTATCGGTTGGTTACTGGATCATTCTTCAGAAACCTTCAGGATCATGAGCTACCAGCTATACTGAGGCTGTCATTGAGGCAGCAAGTGCTTCAAATTTGCTGTGCTGAGTCTAAAGCTATTAATGATCCCAAAGGTATGTTATGTACATGAAATTTGAAATGTTTTTCTATGTGTTCACTACCCATTTTATCTAGATTTTGACCTGTAGTGAGCAGTTGCAAATGTTCAATTGTGCCTTTGCTCTGCAAATTTCAATAAAATTCTAATTGTGGAACTTTGATGCCAGTCCTGCTGCAGAGGACTCTAGATCCACCAGACCCTGATGTTGTCGAAGAAGCCTTGAAATTGCTAGTTCACATGCGTGCATTGGAGAAAACATCTTCAAGGGGTCGATATGAACCTACATTCTATGGACGATTGCTTGCAAGCTTTTCACTGTCTTTTGATGCATCTGTGCTTATAGTCAAGTTTGGAAATATTGGGATGCTGCGAGAAGGGATTCTTCTGGGTGTATTGATGGATACACAGCCGCTACCCATTATTCGTCCTTTTGGTGATGATAATTTGGTATCTATTCAATGACAGAAAGAAATCATAATTTTCTTGAAGCCCTGATTGTTTAAAAAACTTTTTTCCTCTCTAATTTTGTCAATACTACAATGTAGGGCACGCAGTATACTGACTGCTACTTTGGGGAAGATGTTGGTAACACTGGCCTAAGTGGCCGCAAGGAGATACAACTTATGGGAAACTTATGTGCATTTCAGTTTTGGCAACGTGTCTTCAAGGTATTTTGGTACATGTGAATGTTCCTAAGCGTTCAACAGTGTATTTCTGTTTGTACCTGATCTAAACATCTTCAATTATTCTGAAGGATAAGCACCGTGTCGAGCATTTGAAGCGACTTCTAATGTTTGATGAGATGGAAGCTTCCAATCTACTGCTTTCCAAGTTGGAAGAAGAATGGTGCTCTTTCCATAGTCTTGTGCAGTCATCTTTAAATCATGTCTCTGAAATATGTATGTCTTTGTTCTTTGCTTTACCCGCTATGTCATGCGTATGTCCACGTATTTGTACTTATGCACGGATCTTCATTGATGTATACTAGCACCTATATGCTCTTTTTGATCTTAAAGCCGCTTTCAAGTCTAGTAATGTTTCTTTTCAGATGAAGATATACTTAACTCAGTCCACCGCTTTAGGCCAACATTTTTGCGTACATCTGATGGCCTTCCATGCTACTGTGATCCTTATGAGTTTGAACATACCTGCCTTCTCAAACGTCAGCCAAAGGAAGATTCAGACGCACTTGAAGTGAATGACGATCACCTTGAGCCTTCTCATGAAACAAAGATATGCATTGCCAAACCATTTGTTGCTTCTGATGACTTTCAGAAAATTGATGTGGCAAAAAATTTTGCAGCCATTATCAAAGAGGTGCTTGCTATCTTTGCCTTTTCCATGTGGGCTATCCCTGGCGTAAAAACTGATGTTTCCTCCTTTTCCTGTTTTGAATAGATAAAAACTTACTGTACAGAAGATATAGCTGGTTATCATAATATAGATGATGGTTACCGTACCAATGGCGAGATGCCAATGTGTATATACTTTGTCAATGGGTGCTGCAACAAGGGCGATCAATGCTTATATTCCCACTCACTGCAAGCAAAGAGGCCTACATGCAAATTTTTCTTCTCTCTCCAGGTGATTTTCTTGAGTTACCTTTCAAAATTAATTGCCTTTAGGGTCCAATATTTAGACTTAAATGCAATTTGAAGTTTGGATAAAAAGAGACAACCTTTAAAGTTTGCTTAGCTACAAGAACCTAATAATTTTCAGAGATCATTTTCTGATGTTGGGGAACTTCTCTGGTTTGAACTAAAGTCCTCTTCTTTTTTTTTCCTTTTTTTTTTTTCAGTCGACATAATAGTTTCTGATCATATACATTAAATTTTACACCAAAACGCTAATTTAAATTGTAAATTCAAATTGTTGGTTCTCTGTCCGTCATGTAATATTAGCTGCATTGATGTGGTTGAACATAAGAACTTCCTACTTTCATTGTACTCTTCATCCTAAAATTTCTTTCTATATATTGCTCGATCCAAATATATTCATGCAGTTTGGTTGCAGTATAATAGTTCTTTTCACCTATTTGTTCTTGTTTTCTATCAATAGGGTTGTCGAAATGGAGAATCATGTTCCTTTTCTCATGATACGGGCCCACCTAGATCATCATTTAGCTCAACCTTATGCCTCCCAGAAGATGGCGAAGCAAAAGCTGAAATCCTTCTCCAATTGTTTCATATGTCTTCAGATGGATGTGTTCTGGTACTGGATGACTCCGATTTGCAATTCTCCTCTAGTCTTGCTTCCTACTTCGATCCATCCAGAATAGTTGCCACAACATCTTTGTTGGAGACCTCCATTTTTGAGCCATCCTTGGAAAACGTCAAAATCTTATGGGGTCTTCATCACCCGTACGAAACCATCATTTCCAAAGCAGGGAAGAACTGCGTCGAGTGGACAGAAATCGATTCTGTTCTATGGTTTCCTAATTTTGGTAGCTCTGAAGAACTTGCCGAAACGCAGAGATTGCTCCTGCGGAACTTCTTCCGATATCTGGCCATCCGCATCCTAGCTGATGGCCTGGAGGAATTGCAAGTCATCCTCACCATGAACAATATTAGGTTTTCACATCTGGAGGTAACATTAATATTTGATGCTATATGCTAATCATATTCTGCTTGTTTTGAAACTCTCTAATGTAGTCACATTCATCAAGATGTAAACAACACACACTCTAGCTGACGCATATATACGTTTATCGATATGTAGAATATAAAGATGCGGATAAAAATGCAATAATATTGAATTGGTGGTCAGAGATGTTCCGAAGAGTTTATGGTTGTGATTTGTTTCACTTTTCAGGTGGAGAAATTGGGCAGAGAGAGTTTTTTCTTCCTGAGAGAGTCATTCCCATTTGACGAAAGAAGCTTGGGGAAGTTGCGAGACGCAATCACCACTAAGAAGCCAATGGTGGTCTCAAGACCAATTTCGTACGTCTTCAACTTGATCCCTCCTTCACACATTCAGTTCGGTGATTACGTAACAGGACTCCACCAACTTCTGCTTGATAATCAGAAAAGAGACGTAGGAAAGTCTACCGCGGAAAGTCTACTGCGGCACGAGCATAAGGCTGTTTCTGGACTCACCGAGTAGAATATTATGGACTATGACTTTTTTCTTTTTTCTTTTTTTAATTTAGTGGATTAAATTATCTTGTGGCGTTCTCGATTATAATGTGGTTATTAGCAATTATAACTGGGAGGTGTTTAGAAGGTCAAAATTAAAAAAAAAAGAAGAGGAGAAAATACAGAGAGTAAAGCTTGTGGCGGGTAAAACATGATGTGCATAGGTTTTTATATCAAAATTTCATTGGAAATTTCCCTTCCTCGAGTATTTCTACCTGGGCAAAAAAAAAAAGAAACAGATAGTATATTGTCGCATGTGCGGTAAACGGGGCTAAAGCCTAAAAGCCTATGGCAAAAAAAGTAAGTTACGTAATATGTGTGTCGGCAATTTCACTACCTCTAGAATTTGTAAGCACATGTGGCAAGTATTACACGTGTATATTCTTTTGTTACCCATTGTTTTTATTTTAAGTTGTATTCAAATGAAAAATAACGAAATAGTTTGTATTTTGTTGCTTGATTTCTAAAAAAGGCAAAAAAAATCCACCCAATTTGGTACTTGGTAGCTTAGCCTGATTTCGTTTAGGTCTACTTGGGACCACAAATTTTGCGAAAGCAAACTGAATTTTTCTGGTCATTCTTCTCTCTTTTAGCAATAAAAAAAAAAATAGGCCTTAATTTTTTTAACATCATTTTTTTTTTAAATTTTGACAAACTAATCCCTAAACTCTTAAAACGTGCAATTCAAGCACCTTCCGTCCACATCCGTAAAGATTTTAGCAGATCCTTCCATGTGACTTATCATATGCTTTCTTTTTCGGTCCAAAAGACCAAAATGCCATCCCATAAAATACCTTAAATCCTAAAAAGAACAAAACAAAAACTAAAATAAAAGCACATCTTTCTGCAACATCAACCTCTCCACTGCGCAACAAGAATCTCCAACCAAACAAAATCCAAAAAACCAAACAATTATACGATCAGCGCCTCAATCAATTTTCTAATCCAAGAACTATAAGAGAAGCAATGCAATTTATTCTAAAATAAGAAAAACATAGCTTTTTGAGTTTGAAATAAGACAAAACTGAGATGAGGATTAAGAATTTGTCGTTAAAAAACAATGAATTTAAGTTTGGTAAACGAACAGGAAAGCTTCCTTTCAAAAAACAAAAAGAAGAGCAAAGTTGTTGCCTTCTTTTTAATGCCCTTTCTGGAATTGACAGATTATAGAAGAAGTGAAAAATGGAAAATGATTGCGGTTAAATATTACAGTTGTTAGTCTGAAATGTTCCCAAAAAAAAAAGGAACCAAAGTTTAAAATTAATCATCAAGGAACCTCTCCTCGACGAGTCCGGACTGGTGGCAAAGAAGTTGCTGTCAAATCAAAAGGCATGGTGGCAAAGAAGTTTGTTGATGCTTGCCGCCGTCCGGCGTCGGATCAACACCCAGGTGTGACTGTACACCTTTTGACCTCCTCTAAGCTTGCCCCTGGTCGGAACTGAGTACCTGCAAGAGGGATGATTCGGAGAAATGGGGTTAGTCAATATACAAGGGCTCTCCGATGCTCAAGGCAAGAACTGTTCGGCAGAGGTCGGCAGCTGATCAAATGTGAAGAGGTTTCTCTCCCTTTAAAACGTCATAAATGCATCCTATTTATAGGCCACCAGCTGGATCGGGTGCAAGATGGGTTTTGCCCATTACCCAGGTGTCACATCAAAGTGTATCAAGCAATAGGTGACAAGTGTCGCGTCCATAGTCCAATGGATTGGACTCTATCGGACGGCAGCACGCCTGCCTGGTGTTGGCCAACAAGGATGGGTAGTGACGTGTTATGATGAATAGCGTGGCCCGGCCCGAGCTACAGTTCATCCCCCGAGGTGGCAGCCTTCTTGGGGGCGTGCCCTCAGATCAGTGGAAGGCTCCCCGGGAAGAAGCATAATTCGTCGGGTCGGGCGGTAGCCATTTATGCCAAACTTATTTGCCAACCACCAAAGTTAATGTCCTCGGTGGGAGTGCCGAGCTACCCTCAACATTAGCCCCCCAGTGCACCTGGTCGGTGTTCGGCCGGGTGGACTATGCCGAGTGGGTGAGGTCGGCTCAAAGGAAGAAGACTAAGTGACATTTAGAAGCGGGGTGAGGTGAAAAGACGCGCGGATCAAACGGGGGACGCGTGTTGCGTCGCAGCCGTCTGTGTGGCTGTCAGGCGTATTAATTGCGCCTTTTGGGTTTTCGCGCTCGAACTTCCCGCTTAAAGTGGCTATAAATAGGGCCCCTCCCCTCCGCAGTTTGCACTTCATTTTCAGAAATTTACGAACGAGAAATTTTAGCTGCCGAGCTCAAGTACTAGCCGAGGATTATATCAACCGAGCAACCAAGAACCCGAGCAGGTAATTCCCGAGTGAAAAATGAGTGATTTGTCCGACTCGCAAAACGTAGAGGCTTCATGGTCGGAAAGCAGCGGGGAGAGCAGTAGCTCTTCTTCGACTCAATCTGACGCCGAGGTGGCGTCCCATAGACGGGAAGGGGCCAGGCGGCTGGAGCAGATCCTAAGGGTCGATTCCCAGACCGTGCCCGAGCAAGAATTTTTAGATTTGCTAGGCAGACACAAACTTATCAGGCCGTCCAGGGAGCAAGACCCTTACACTGGGGCGGCAACAGCGGGCCATTCCCAAATTTTTCCAAGGGAGAGGACCGAGTTTCAAACCCAGGAGGACGCTCCGAGCACCTCTGGTCGGAATGCCGAGGCCCCCGTCCAAGTTGCAGGCGTGATTACGGTTGATGCCTCCGATGAGGAGCATGCGGCCGAGGAGGCAGGGGCAGAACAGCCGGAGATGGAGCAGGAGGTCCAGGCCACCCGCGTACGGGGCGTCACAGCATATCGGATAAGCCGTCCTGGGCAAACCTCAGCGGCAGGATATACGAGCGCGATTACAGAGTCGCGGTTAGGGACACTGCGCGCCGAATATGGTATTCTGGCCGATGTGGATCTCGTCATTCCCGGCGAGGGGGATTCACCTTTAGAGGCGCCAGAGGGGTTTATCACACTTTACGCCAAGTTCTTCAAGGCCGGGCTGCGTCTGCCACTGCACCGTTTCCTTCGCCGGGCGCTCAATGACTTTAATGTGTGCCCGGCACAATTAAACCCGAACAGCTACAGGTCGCTGATCGGGATGTATATTTTGTGGAAGTACCACCGGAGTACTGAGATGCCGCTGGAGGCCTTCAAGTAAGTATTCAAGATAAAGAAGCTTCCTCGGCAGTCCGGTTGGTACTACTTCACCGGCTTCAGAAAGGACTTTATTCTGGGCAACCCCGACTCGGACAAGCTGTGGAAGTACGAATGGTTTTACGTCGGGGGGAACTTTTTAGCCCGAGCCGGTGAAGTTGTCCCCGAGGATGAACAAGTGCCGGGGTCATTCGAGCTGGGGCACGTCTGGATTAAGCGCCCTTGGGCACCGAGCCATGTAATAGAGGCCGTGGACGAGCTGTTCGAAAAGCCCGAGTCGTCCAGACAACAGTCCTTTCTTCTGAGAAAGGACACCCTGTCCAGATACGGTTGGTTCGGGGAATCTAGTAGTTTTCCCCGAGCTAGGCGTTCTGCCCGGGAAACCGGGCAGGTTACTGTTGCCCATATGGGTGATGCGGATCTTCCAGGGCCAAGCACTTCCCGGTCCGGGTGGTCGACGAGGGAGCCTTCATTGTCCAGTACCGAGGACTCGTCCAGTGGCTCCCTCGGTGTGGGGCCACCTGTAGCCGACGAGAACCTCGAGGGCGTGATCAGGCTCCTGTACCCGTCGGGCCAACTCCAGATCGGAGGTCAGTCCAGAATTTTATTTATAGTCGCCGTCCTCTTTTATTTCGTTCTTTGCTTAACTTGGATTTTCTTTGTACAGAAATGACCGCACCGAGCTCCCGCTCTGGTAGGCTTGCCCAGATGACAACACAGAGGAAGGCAAGGGCAAGGCCACCGAGGCCAGCAAGAAGCGTAAGAGGACGCCAGCACCCGAGCCCCCGACACGTACCGGGCAGACCTCCACATCAGTCCAAGCTCCACTGCCACTGCCAATAAGGACCTCCTCAGAGGTCGGCCGAGTAGACGAGGCTTCCAGAGGTTCTTCCGAGAACCAACAAAGAAGGCGCCCGAACTATAGCGGGATGCTCCTTGAACGCATCGGGGACGTGGCTCCCTCGAATGGCTTTTTTATGGAGATTCGGGGTGAGGAATTCCCCGATTTGTGCAACCTGGCACTCCGATCGGCAGCCTCAGTAAGTATCCAAGTCGACTAATGGTTGCAGGGACTTCCTATAATGTTGCCGAGAACTTATCCCTTGGTACTTTTCACAGCTGAGCGCCGTTGTGCACATGGCGCACTCCATCGGGGTGAGGGAGATCCACAAGGAGCAAGAAAGGCACAAGAAGACCCTCCTCCTGAAGTTGGACTCCGACAGAGAGCTCAAAGACACGAAGGATGAATTAGGTCGGGCCAAGGAGGAGGCTCAGAAGGCGAAGTCCGAGGCCGAGAACATGTTGAGGCGGCTAAAGGAGGCAGATGATAAGGCTGCTCGGTAGGAGGAGATAGCCGCTCGGCAGGAGGAGAAAGCCGCTCGGCTAGAGGAACGACTGGCAACTCTACAAGCCGAGCATCACCGATTCGTGGCCGGGCTTCCGGATCAGCTAGCCGCTGCGGTCGAGGAGTTCAAGACGTCCCCCGAGTACACCGATCTCTACTTCGATGGAATGGTGGATCTCCGCGACCATCTGATAGAGAAGCATCCCGAGGCCGCCGCATTCGACTGGTCGGTTATTGCCGAGCCGGACCAGGGTGAGGCCGAGCAACAACGGGATATTGAGGAGGTCGTCGTTGTAGTCGGTGACGACGGCGGGGATGTGCAAGCTGCCGAGGGCGGTCAAGACGACAGCACGGCCGGGGACGAGACTCAAGCTGGTGATGAGACTCGGGCCGATTGATCCTCTGTTTCTCGCTTTTTGTGATTGGGCTTAGGAGGTGCCCGACTTTCTCGTACCTCCTTAATAAAGAAATTTAAATGATTTATATTTTTCCGTTTTGTATCCACTCTAGATTACGTGTAGTAGTAGTTTTTTTTTTACATCCCACGTAACATTTAAGGTTAGATACTTCTCGGGTAGATTCCCAGACTGGGGGACAATTGACCGAGCAGAGGTGAATGGTGCGATTGTTTTCGGTTAATTCCAGTACCTCTGTCCTCAGTTGATCCGAAGACTTCAGTTCTCGGTCGTTCCGAGTAGTTATCCACTTCTGCTTAGTTATCCAAGCAAGTTTAGGTTTCTGGTCTCGGTCGGGCAGGATGTAAACGGCGTACAGCTGCCCTTACCCTGTCGCCCCCCATAGACTTGTGGAAGTTTCAAAGAAACTTTACAAGTATAGGACTGATTGGGCACATAAATGTGCCGAGCAACTTATGGGTGTCTGCATGACAGACATGATACGTATATTGACTAGCCCCCCTGTCCAGTTTGACGAGGATGACGCCCTTGGCTGGGAGTCAACATCCTGTCTTCCGAGCTGGGGTTCCGGCGTCTTGGCCTGACACTTCCCTTAAAAACATTGCTCAGGCGGAATGAGATTAGGGAAGTTGTGTTCCACGAATGTAATATTTACATTGACTTTTCCAGTCCTGCTCAGCAGGTCTAGTTACAAAAGAATTGTGGCCAGATATCAAAAAAGGAATCTGGCTCTGATTTCCTGTTCTTGTTCAGGAATAGAATCTTTTTAACAGCTCGGCATTCCAGGGATGCCCAAGCTGATTCCCCTCCAAATCGACTAGCCTGTAGGTGCCTGATCGCACGACACCTTCGACTTTAAAAGGTCCTTCCCACTTCGGACCAAAGGACCCGAGACCGGGTTGCTGAACCGTGACTTTCTTCATTACTAAGTCACCAACCTTAAAGCTCCTCGGCTGAACCCGTTTGTTGTAATACCGGGCTACAACCTGATTCCGGGCTACGTTACGGATGGATGCTCGGTTCCTTTTTTCTTCAAGTAGGTCGAGCTCGGTCATCATGAACCTTTCATTAAGTTCCTCTTCGTATTGCTCAACCCTTAAGGTCGGCAATCCAACCTCGGCTGGGATGACGGCCTCTGCCCCATAGACCAGGGAGAACGGTGTCTCGCCAGTTGCAGCTCGCGCGGTTGTTCGGTATGCCCAGAGCACTTGGGGCAGCTCGTCGATCCACGCACCCTTGAGCCTTTTGAGCTTCTTCTTCAGATTGTCTTTAATTGTCTTGTTTACGGCCTCCACTTGGCCGTTACTCTGTGGATAGCTCGGAGAAGAGAAGACTTTCTTAATGCCGAGCTTCTCACACAAATGCCGTAAACCCGAGGAGTCAAATTGCTTAGCGTTGTCGGTCACGATAGTGTGCGGGATTCCGAACCGACAGACGATATTTTTCCATACGAAGTTGGTGCACTTAGCTTCAGTCATGCTGGTGCAAGGCTCGACTTCGATCCATTTTGTCAGATAGTCGATGGCGACGACACAATATCTGAATTACGAACGAGCCAGAGGGAGTGGTCCGATCAAGTCGATGGCCCATTTTGCAAATGGCCATGCTGAAGTCACCGGGTTTAAAGGCTCGGCGTGCGAACCTAGCATTCGAGCAAATTGCTGGCATTTGAGGCATTTTCGTGCAAAGCTCACGCAGTCTTGCTGCATACTAGGCCAGTAGTAACCTTGCCGTAGGCATTTCTGGGCCAAGGAGCGTCCACCGGAGTGATTGCCACACAGGCCCTCATGAATCTCTTTCATTAAGTACTCTGCCTCCTGGGGATCCAAGCATCTCAGGCATGGCGTTGAGTAGCCGCGCCGGTATAGCTTTTCCCCGATCATTGAATACCGGGCTGAGCTGTTACGTATCCGTCGTGCTTCTTCCCGGTTATCGGGTAATTCGGATAGGGTTAGGTACCGGATTATCGGGTCCATCCATGAGCATTTTTGTTCGGCTTCCAGGCTCATGACCTCTTTACTGACACTTGGTTCGGAGAGTCTTTCAATAGGGACGGAGATCGGGTCCACTCCGCCTATCCCGGAGGCTAGTCGAGCGAGGGCATCAGCTTTCGCGTTCTCGGATCGGGGAATTTGCTCAAAAGTGTAGGACTTGAATTGTCCAAGCAACCGTTTCGCTTCTTTTAAATATGCCGCTATTGATTCTACTCGGGCCTGGAATCGTCCCGTGACTTGCTGCACCACCAGCATTGAGTCACTATAGATGGTCAGCCGATCAACTTTGAGGTCCCGAGCAATTCGTAGACCGGCCAGCAAAGCTTCGTACTCCGCTTCGTTATTTGAGGTCTTGAAGTCGAAGCGAAGGGCATAAATGACCTTATATCCGTTAGGGCTTGTTAAAATCAAGCCTGCCCCCGACCCATCGACGCAGGTCGAGCCATCGACGTGTAGTTTCCAATTCGGCTCCGAGAAGAGGCCTTGTTCACTGCAGCTAGGTGTATCTGGTTGCTCCATGGGCCATTTCTCAACTAGGGGAGCAAACTTTTCGGCTTCTGTAAATTCGACAAGGAAGTCCGCCAGGACTTGAGCCTTTATTGCTGTTCTCGGCACAAAATTTATATCATACTGGCCCAACTCAACCGACCACTTGGCCATCCGACCTGATATTTCCGGACTCTGTAGAACTTGCCGGAGAGGGAACTTGGTCGGGATCTTAACAGTATGGCCTTGGTAATACGGCCGAAGTTTCCTAACTGATGTTATTAGAGCGAATGCCAGCTTTTCCAATGATGAATAGCGCTCCTCGGCACCTTGGAACGCATGGCTGGTGTAGTAGACGGGTCTCTGAATTCCATCTTCATCTCGGATCAACACCGAGCTAACAGCCTTCTCCGAGACGGCTAAATACGCGGTTAAAATCTCACCGGGCGAAGGTTTGGACAGGAGCGGGGGTGTGGCTAGGTAGGTTTTTAAGCCTTGGAATGCGTCTTCACACTCCCTGCTCCACTCAAACCTCCCCTTAAGCGCCTTGAAAAAAGGATGGCACTTGTCGGTAGCCCGGGAGACAAATCTTGATAAGGCGGCCACCATGTCAGTAAGCCTTTGCACGTCTTTTACTGTCCGAGGTGAATGCATGTCTATGATTGCCTGGGCTTTTGCCGGGTTCACCTCGATTCCTCGTCGGTTAACCAAAAATCCGAGGAATTTGCCGGAGCTGACGCCAAAAGCGCATTTTACCGGGTTGAGTTTCATCCCATACTCCCAGAGGATGTCAAAGCTAGCTCGGAGGTCGGCTATGTGGTCCATCGCTTGGACAGATTTTACTAACATGTCGTCCACGTAGACCTCCATAGTTTTCCCGATCAGCCGAGCGAACATTTTGTTAACGAGTCGTTGATAGGTAGCTCCAGCGTTCTTGAGACCAAATGGCATCACAACGTAACAATACAAACCCTGGTCGGTAACGAATGAGGTTTTAATTTGGTCCTCTTCGGCCATTCTTATCTGATTATACCCGGAATACGCGTCCATAAAGCTTAAGAGCTCGTGTCTGGCTGTGGCATCAACGAGCTGGTCTATCCGAGGAAGCGGGAAGCAATCCTTGGGGCAGGTCTTGTTAAGGTCGGTATAATCGATGCAGACCCGTCACTTTCCATTCGCTTTTTTGACGAGGACAACATTTGCCAACCATTCTGGATATTTGACCTCTCTGATGAACCCAGCCTTCAATAGTTTCTGGACTTCATCATTTATCGCGGCATATCTCTCCGGGTTGAAGGCTCTTCGTCTTTGTATCACCGGCCTGTGACCAGGTTGGACGTTAAGCCGATGGCTGATGATGCTCGGATCTACGCCGGGCATGTCTTCATGAGACCATGCAAAAACGTCGCGGTACTCGGAAAGAAGGGATTCCAGGTCGGCCCGGATCTCAGGTTGTAGCTGAGTCCCGAGTTGGACTGTTCGTTCTGGCCTTTCGGGGTCCAGGGAGAACGGCACTAAGTCTTCGACCGGGGTGCCCCTTACTTCCTCCTCCGAAACCTGGGGTCTAGGTCCACGAGCATCTTCGGCATCGGATCGGTTGGAAGGTCGATCTCGTCGATTGTGTGCACGGCCAGAATTCCCTGTTGCTGGACTGAGGCTGCCCCGACTGCGTTCGCATAGCAAGCCCAGGAATCCGCCTGGGACGAGCGGATTACTCCAACGCCACCATCGGTTGGAAACTTCATCGCCAGGTGATACGTCGAGACCACGGCTTTTAGTCCGTTCAGTGTCGGTCGGCCGATGATTATGTTATACTGAGAAGGTTTGTCGACGACCAAAAAGTCGACCACCCGAGTGACCCTGGCAACTTCTTCTCCAAAAGTTACCGGGAGACTAACCTTCCCGATTGCTCGGACACACTCACCCGCGAAGCCGAAAAGTGGGGTCCGAACTGAGGTTAAAGGCGCGTTGCTAATCTTCAGTCTATCAAACGCCTGCTTAAAGAGGATGTCTGCTGAACTGCCATTGTCAATTAAAACACGTCGTACAACGTTGTTGGCGATAGGCAGTTCGCAAACCAAGGCATCGTTGTGGGGATGCAGCAGCCGGTCTGCTTCCTCCTCAGTGAAGGTGATGGGGATGTCTTCTTGGCGGCATATCTTATTGATGTGCTCGGAGACATTTATGAAATCACCCCGTTTGATGCGTCGGGCTTCTCGGACGTAGGCTCGTCGCCCACTCGATGTGTCCCCGGCTACAGGCCCGCCGAGTATCGTGTGCACGATATTCGGGGGTTCCGGGGCGTTCACACTATCGGTTCTGGGCCGACCCTGCACGTCTCGGCCCGGCGAGTCGTTTCTTCCAGAGGTCGCCCTCAGGTTTATGGCTTTATCCACAAACTCCTGCAGTAAACCTTCTCGGACCAGCCTTTCTATTTGGTCCTTAAGTTGGATGCATTCTCGGGTTGTATGACCCACATCCTGATGGAATTTGCAAAACTTTGACTGGTCACGCTTCGCCCTAAAGCCTCGAAGCTTGGGCGGCGGTGTCAGCAGATTCTTGTCGCCGACCTGAGCGAGCACCTCATCAATGGTTGCCACCAGAGGTGTGTAGTTTTAGAACTTGCCGGTCGGCCCCTTCGGCTTGTCAGATTTCTCCTTCTTTTGCTTCTTGGCATGCTCGGCACTACCCTGCTCCGGGCCTTTTTTCTGCTTCCTTTCCTTTTTTGCCTCGCTCGGGCCAGCTTCCTCCCGGCGGCTTTTCATATACTCGGCAGCGTCTGCATGTCTTTGAGTGTAGCCGAGCATTTGTGAAAACGTGTTTGGCTGCTCAAAGGCCAGGGACCAGGTCAGCTTCTCGTCTCGGAGTCCCCCTACAAAAATATGCTTGAGGGTTTCATCTTCGACATGCTTGACCTCAAGAGCGGCCCGGGTGAATCGGTTGACGTAATCCCTGACACTGTCGTCTCCCTGCTTGACAGCGTACAGGGAGGTTATTTCTTTCCTCTGCGTCCTGGTTGTAGAGAATGCAGCGGAGAAGGCGTCGGTTAAGTGCCCAAAAGAAGAAATCGACCCTGGTTCGAGCCGTCGGAACCACTGCCGAGCAGGGCCTGTAAGGGTGAGTGAGAAGGCTTTACACATCGCAGCGTCACTGGCATTTTGCAACAGCATGTGCCCGCGAAAGAGCTCGGCATGCTCATCCGCGTCTGTGGCCCCATCGTAAGGCTTAATCTGTGGGACCTTGAACTTTGGCGGCATGGGTGCCCGCATTATGTGATCCGGGAATGGCGGACCCTGCGCCCCGATCTCATCCAGACCAAACCTGCAATTACGGATCTCATCGATCTGTCGCTGCAGTACCCGGAATTGGCGACTATTCGTATCTTCGGGCAGTTCGACGCGGTAAGGTACTCCGCCCTCAGCACGGCCTTCGACTTCGCCTTGGCGATTTCTGTTAATCCCTCGGTACCCTAGCCGATCAAATACCGAGGCCCTGGAACCTTGTGGTGAAGGGACGCGGGGTGGTTGACGTCCCATCTGGCGTTCATGAACCAGTCTGTTATCGAGCAGGGGCGCTCTGGTGGATCCTGGGGACTGCTCTGATCGGTCCTCCTAGTTGGTGGCGCTCTGTTCACGCCGACCCTCTGCCTGGTCAACCTGGGCAGGGGGTGGCGGTTCTGGCGCAGCTTGTTGTCGGGCTTGCGCGAGCTGCCGAGTTAAAATCCGAACTACATCTGTGAGCTCCTGGATGGGGTCATGTGCAGCTCGGACCTGCATCGACTTAGCTCTTGCCGCGCTTCCTTGCCCGCCGGACCGAGATCTGGCGGTCCGAGGACGGCTGCTGGGCCGTTCTGTGGCTGGTTGCTTATGCCTGATGTCAGGCGGTACTATCTCTTACGTTACCTCGTGTCGTCATTTCGAAAATCTGAGGTAGAATAACTTTGGATTGGGGCACGTCGGCCCTCCTTCTAGCGCCAAAATGTTGATGCTTGCCGCCGTCCGGCGTCGGATCAACACCCAGGTGTGACTGTACACCTTTTGACCTCCTCTAAGCTTGCCCCTGGTCGAAACTGAGTACCTGCAAGAGGGATGATTCGGAGAAATGGGGTTAGTCAATATACAAGGGCTCTCCGATGCTCAAGGCAAGAACTGTTCGGCAGAGGTCGGCAGCTGATCAAATGTGAAGAGGTTTCTCTCCCTTTAAAACGTCATAAATGCATCCTATTTATAGGCCACCAGCTGGATCGGGTGCAAGATGGGTTTTGCCCATTACCCAGGTGTCACATCAAAGTGTATCAAGCAATAGGTGACAAGTGTCGCGTCCATAGTCCAATGGATTGGACTCTATCGGACGGCAGCACGCCTGCCTGGTGTTGGCCAACAAGGATGGGTAGTGACGTGTTATGATGAATAGCGTGGCCCGGCCCGAGCTACAGTTCATCCCCGGAGGTGGCAGCCTTCTTGGGGGCGTGCCCTCAGATCAGTGGAAGGCTCCCCGGGAAGAAGCATAATTCGTCGGGTCGGGCGGTAGCCATTTATGCCGAACTTATTTGCCGACCACCAAAGTTAATGTCCTCGATGGGACTGCCGAGCTACCCTCAACAAAGTTGTTGAATCTCAAAGGCCATTTCATTTTGGAGAAGCACCTCCAGCCCCAGAAATAAATTACCGCTGCAAACCAGTGAATGAAGAGAGTAGATCTCGCTGCAAAGATCGCGGAGCCCCTCCCCATTGCGGCCTCCTCACCACGACCTAGATCTCGCGATTGAGGCCCCCCCACAAACCATATCTCCCGCGGCCGGCCTTTGCGAATTGGATCTTCCGTTGCCGCCCCACCACTATGCCCGCTCTCCCTCCCGTCTCTAACAATGACAACCACCGTTGCCTCTATCTCAACCAGAATCACCTTCCTCGTTATGGGCCTAAAAGGAGGAAGTTTTAAAAAGGCCTCCGGCCAAAATTTTTTTTTTGGTAGATAGACCTATTTTTTTTTTTATAATTATTGATAAAAAAAAGATTTTTTAAACATTAAAATAATTTTAATTTTTTTTATTAAAGTTTTTTATTCTGTTATAATTATTTTTTTATTTTTAAAAAAAAATTAAAACAATTTATCTGTATAAAAAATATATTTTTTAGTTAAAAAAAAGATCATGTATCCAATTATAATTTTTTGTTTGGCCTTTTATCAAAATGTTTCGCCTAGAGACCACATCTCATGCCTGACCTTTACTTTTTTCTTTTTAATTTTGTTCAGTTCTTTTTTTTTAAATTTTTTTCTTTCATATAAATAAAAATGCCATTATACCTTTTGAAAAACAACATGTGACACTGCTCGCGGATGATTCCGCTACTTTTTCAGCTTATTTTTTTTAAAAAGTTTATTAATTGTCAAGTGGTTAAAAATTTAGGATCACCTTACTAAAATTAAAAAAAAAAAAACTAAAATATCATTTAATAAAGAGCTTAAAGACACTGATACAAATTACTCAAAAATAAAAAAAAATAAAAATCCACTAGCAGGACACGTAGTCAGTGTGGGGCTGAAGCACTGTTTTGACGTATTTATATACGAGCGGGGTTTACCTTTCCTTCCTGGTGATGTTCCAGAAGAGCTCCCAAAGTATCGAGCTGCTAGTGCAAATATTCGATCGAGACTACGATTTGTTAGCAATTAAAAAGAACCCAAAAAAAAAAAAAACAAAAACAAAAGTCCCCAGCTAAAGCTTAAAGCCAAGCTACAACAACAAAGGTTATCTCTTTCCCAGCCGAGAAGAAAACAAAACAAAAAAGAAAAAAAAAAGAAATTGGAGATTATTATCCGGTGACAACGACTACCCAATAGCATGTCGTCGAAGCCTCTAGATTCACGGAACTCCATAGACTCCTGCACCTTCAAGCTCCACAAATGGCGGCCCTTCCACCCCCAACAACAACACTCCACTCCTCCCACCAAAACCCTAGACTCCTCCCCCAATAACCCCAGGCCGTACCGGTCCAATGGCGGGGCCCACGCGATCACGAAGCGCCCCTGCCTCTCCGACCGGGCGACGTCGTTCCCGATCGACGCCATCGACATGTCGCGGCTGAGCCTCGTCGACGACGACGCCAGGCCCGTCTCCGCTGGCGGTCACCACCACCAGTACAGGGGGAGCCTCCGGCTGCTCGCGAGGAAGCGCAGGCGCCGGGGCTCCAGGTCGGTGTCCGGACGGAGCAGCGATCGGAGCTGCACGCGCCGCTGCTGCTCCGTCGGGGCGTCGGCCGCGTACGGCACCTGCTCGGATTTTCCGGTGGCGGTGGCGACGGACTCGAGCGGGGAGCTGTTCCTGAACAACGGCGACGCCAATTGGTCGTCGGACATGATCGAGGCGCGGAATTCGAGGAGGGAGAGGGACGGAGGTGGAAGGAGTGGCGAGAAGGAGAGTTTTGGTGGTCCGATTGGGGGTTTTGACGCCCAGGGGGCCGAGTCCGGGTACGGAAGCGAACCGGGTTATCGCGGCGATGCGGAGTTCGGGTACGGCGATGAGCTCGATGAGGAAGAAGACGATGCTCGCTTGTTGTTTTGGGGCAACCGATTCGAAGGTTCGAGTTTCTTCTATGAATAATAATAATATTTTAATGAAATCCCTTGAAAAGTTCTAACCTTTGTTGGCGTTTCATTGCGTTAGACTAAAGATTACTATTGTGAAGGTTAAGATTGAATAGAAAGTGAAATCAAAGTAGTAAATAGTTTTTTTATAGTTTGATCTGTTTCGAATCATTTGTGTTCTAAACTCTTAATTCTATTACATTTTAGATTTGCTTTTCTTTGTTTAGAGTATGCAATGAGTTTGAATTGAGATTTGGCGATTTGCCATAAATGTTAGTTTTCTGTTTCTCCGCCTTTGGCTAGCAACCAATGTTGTCCATTCGCAAACTTGCGCCGGTTAAGGAATTAAGAACACTGGAACTTTAGAAAAGAAATAAGAGTAAAACGAATCCGGAGTGGAATAGAATTATGGAGGATTTGTTTTTCTATTATCTATGAAAATGTTGGCGCTTGGTTGTGCAAGCATTTCTATTGTCTGATGATGTTTTCCCTTTCTATTGCCAGATACCGATTCGATGATGGAGATTGTGGGGGAGAACACTTTCTCAGATCAAAAAACCCATCACAGATGCCGGCGAAAGAAACATGATTGTAGAATGGTTGACTCCGTCAGGTAAAAGATTCAACTGAAGGATACAAAACTTCTCTTTACGTTATGTACATACCATCGAGAAGCTTTTCTTTGGCTCCTACAATTAATGGCCTCAGGTGCTTCACAAGATAGCACAACTCGGTTTCAACCCGGTTTCACTTGGTTCTTACTTTAAGAGAGTAAGAAGTCGATGCTCACGAGGTATATGGGCAACTGGGGCTGGATAATTGTTGTTCTGTGCAAGTGTGTGATATTTATATTTATCAATAGGAATGTGTTTGAATTTTGAATGTGAACATAAATGCTAATTTCTTTCTTTTCTCCCAGTTTTACTGAATTTATGTTTTGGTCGTTCTGTTTTGTCTTAAACCTTCGACTACTTCTGTTTCTATACAAACGAGTTTGTCGCCGCTGTTATGGTTTGTGGTTCTACTTTAGTTCATCTTTAGTTGTGAGAATTTACAGATGCCAATGAACCTGTGTATGTATAGGTTGTTTCTTTTCAAAACGACTATCTTGAAGCTTAAAAATGAAATGATCCAAGCTTCTGAAAAAACTATGAAGAGATATTGTTTGTAGAAAGTAACTTAATTTTCAAAAGTGGTGTCGTGTTTACAGTTTTACACGTCTCTTGGAAATCTCCTTCATGAAGCGATCACTAAATTTTTGTTTGTTTGTTTGCTTGTTTTTTCTTTCTTTTTTTTTTTTGGGGGAAGGACAGGAAGATGCTATGTGTAACCATGTTGAAAAAATTTCCCATTTTTTGTTGGAGTGTTTTTGCTTGGTTTTTTTTTTTAATTCATAAAAGTAACCTTTAAAGTTAAAATATCTACTGTAAATGTTTTCCGTATTAGAAAAATAAAAAAGTGAATTGTCATAGTTCAATTTTGACAAGTCAAATTAGGGTCTCCACGGAGCGATCTATATCCCCTCATAGGCACAAATAGCCCAAATGATGCATAGAGAACCATCTAGCCAGCTGCCAACGTTTGCCACAACGCCATTGGTGGACAACAACACTAGGGCCGTAGGGCCTTTTTTTTTTTTTTTTTAAATCTTGCGGTAAAACTTTGTCAAAACCATGATCCCATGATTGTCGAACTATCTTAGAGTAATCGTCCATGCAACTACGATTACATTTAGTTCCTGTAATATATATATATATATTTTCTGGGAAGTTATATAGTACAAGTAATAATTAGATTTTAAAAGTAATTTTAAATTTAATCTACATTGTTTAAACGAAGCAAACTTGAGCCTAAATGATTATGGAACAAATCATACTTCGGCTTGGATATCTGGAATATTTTCTTAGAGTTTTTTGCACCATTGTGTATTGAACCATATAATTTTGATGTACTAATTTTTGACGGGTAATTAAATTAATATGTAACTTGCGCATGAATCATTAATTCAGAACAAAAGAGGTTGTTTAGTTATCAAGTTTAACTCAAGTTTATTGTTGTAACAAATTCTTTTTTTGTTTGTTTTATAAAAATTTAATTATAAAACTGAAGATCGAATCATCCTCCAGCTTTAAAAAAAAAAAAAAAACCGTCTTGATTGAAAAATCCTAAAAGAAAAAGAAAAAAAAAAAAAGACACCTTGGGAAATTACAAAAACGCCCTTCCAAAAAAAAAAAGAAATTATGAAAACGCAGCGTTGAAGTGGGCTAAGCAACAGTTCTTTGCCTAAAGAAGAGAAGCTGAAAGCCCCGAAAGAAACCGGACCTCGTGAGATGAGGCATTGAGCTCCCACAGAGCGCTTCTAAGGGCGACAAGGAAGTTCGTTCATGCCGCCGCAGAGTTCCGCCGGGAATTCTAAGAGAACGGGCAGGTGATGTCGTCGGAGGAAGTCCAGAACAAGTGCAAAACAAGACACGCCAAATCTATCCAAAGAAAGTAGAGTCAAGAGCCATGCTTGCCATGACCAAAGCCTATAAAATATAAATCACAGTCCGCAACATTTTAAGCCATCCAAGCTTACATTTGGAGTTGCAGTGGCACCATAACGCTATTGATTTAATAAATTACCTCATGTTCATCAAGTTTGTCTTTCCTTTTGACACCCTTATCAGAAAAACCTATGTGATAGACAAATTAAGCTGCTATAATCAACATGTCTGACAGATATTCATCAACTAGTAAAAGTCCATCATATTTTCTTAAAAGGGCATAATTCCTTTTTCGTACTTCACCCTTATGACAAAGCGTTCAGATGTATTTTTTTCTAATCCATTCCAAATAAGATACATGCTTTTCTCAGGCATACAAGAGGCAGAGAAATATAGAAACTAAAAAGGAAAAAAAATGGAGAAACAGAGAAGATATAATTTACACCCAAAGATTTAAGAGCGGTATGAGGAAGCTTGTGCTTCCTCAAATTCATTTGAAGTTGCCTAAGAGAAATCGAAGCTCTTTGGGGTCTTATCCCCTGTAATATGGTCCTCAACAGCCTGCTTCTTCTTCACTACCGGCTTCTCAAACATCTTTTTCTTCTTCTGTTTGATTTCAGAAATCAAAATATTAAATTAGCACCAGCCACACAGCCCTAATCATTGTGTAAGCCTTTTTTTTTTTTTGAAATAAAAAAATAAAATAGTTGATTTACGGCATTTCAATTCGCTTATATCTTCTGAAACAAACGAGGACGTCCCATGAATTTCCCCTTCCCATGTTTTCTCGGCAACCAAACAGTATCTTAAACTCGAGAAATTAGATAGAAAGTGAAATATGCTTGGGTTTCGGAAACAAGCCATGACTTCGAAAGCGTTCGAGCTTCAGAATAGCAACAAACGCTGTCGAACTCAAAATTTTTTTTCACAAAAAAAGAGGAAAAAAAGGCTGCAGACAAATTCTCCCCGAGCCCTAAATGCGAAGAAACTCAAATTTTTGTTTTTGCCTTTAAACTAACTTACGTGCAAATTACATGGACACAAATTCTGTTTCTTTTAACCGATTAAAAATGAAAAGTACAAATAAGAATTTTTAAAAGTTTAAGAAAATAAAGTAGTGATTTTAAAATTCATGAATAAAATAAGAAGAAACCTTAAAATTCAAGAATTATTGGTGTTAATAACTATTTTTTCTTTAAAATGTCTTTTATGATACTTCGTTCAACATTTAGGTTGAAGGTTGATTTCATTTTGAACTGCCATGCATGTTGTTGGGTTGTTGCCACGCGTGGTTGGCATCACAAGCTAAAGCTTTCTTTTTTTTTTTTTTTTTCATTTTTTCATTTTTGTTGTTAAAAAAACAAAATACAAAAAATGATAGGAAATTCTATTGACATCTCAAATATCCCTAAAGGCACCATAAACTAAAAAAAATATTATATTTAAAATTTAAAATTATATTTTTAATATTAGAATATGCTATATTCCTACAATACCCTTATACAATACCCAAACAAACCAAATCTCTTCCCATAATTTTAGTAATGTGGTTTTGAAGAATTATATTTACACCCTATTTGTTCCTTTCGGCACCCCATTCAAAGGATATAATCTTTTCATTACAGTTTTACCCTTACAAGTTACACCCCAGATGATTTCACTTCTTCTCTTCGCCAAGACAGCCCATAGGTCCTTTTTTTTTTTTTTAATTAAAATCATCTACAATAACCAATTTAAAAATGCAAACGACAAAACTTGGATGCATCTTCAAACCCACGGGCATTGTATCTCTTTTTGTTTAAAGAAATAATAATAGCACATGTTTTGTTTTTTGAAAGGAATAATAGTACATGTTATACACACAATATTGTCAAATAAAAAAAAGGTTTAAATTTCATTTTTTCTTGTGTCCCTTTGCTTTTGTTTTCTAATACTTCAAGAGTAAATTCATTTCAATGGAAGTATAAAACTATTATGGCCATCACAATGACATAGAAATATAGACATGGAGTGCTTGAGGCTTGATTGTGTGACACATAGAGTGAAAGGAAAATAATTAAACCCTGGAGATAATGGTTGATTCAGTGAACATATCTTTAAAAAAAACCCTTAAAATAAAAATAAAAAAAAGTTGCACACGTGATATTTGGCTCTATAAATCTAGATGTAAATCTTTGACAGTTAAAAAAAAATTACATTGCTAAAATTATGGAAAAGGATTTAAGTTTGTTGGGGTGTATTATAGGAGTAGTTTAGGAATATAGTAGATTCTAATATTAAAAAACATAGTTTTAAATTTTAAATATAATATTTTTTTAGCTTGGGGTGTGAATAGAACTCTCCAAAATGATGTATATATATATATATATATTTATATATATATATAAAGCAAGCTCTTACATCCGGCACCCTATAGTACCGGTTGCATGCATCAGGACATTAATTATGGTCATTAGATCTAAGATGTGCGGATGAGATGTAATGAAGGGATGCCTACATGGCAGGGTAGGTGATATGTTGCAATTGTTCAAATTCAAATGTAAAATAAGTGTTGTAGGCAACTCACATAGTCCGACCTTAGAAATTTATATAATGGAGTAGCATTTTAATTATAAAGCACCTTTTTAGAGAGGTTGATGATATGTGTATCTAAGCTTCACTTTAAGCTCGCACACATTCGCGCACATGGAATGGGCAATGAGGCGCTTATTAGGCACCCTCATGAAGGCAAATTTCACTTTTTGGCTGGACAAACTAAAATTTCTATTAATGATTTCAAAGATTTTTACGTCATATTCTCAATATTGCTTTGTCTTATCGTTTATATGACCTTCACACTAATGCTTCATTTGCAAAGGAGATTTGGAATGCCCTAGAATTCAAGTATAAGGCAGAGGAAGTAGGTTCAAAGAAATGCCTTATCTCGTAATATTTTGATTTTAGAATTATTGATGATAAACCTGTGTGCCTCAAGTTCATGAAATGCAAATTATTGTTAATAAATTGAGGGCTGTGAAAATAGAACTTTCTAAACTGTTTCAAGTTGGTGCAATTAATATTGTGAAATTGGCATCCACTTGGAAAGGTTATAGGAAGAAGATTCTTTACATTTCTAAAGACTTTTCTTTAAAACATATTATTGGTAACAAATTGAGGGCTGTGAAAATAGAACTTTCTGAATTGTTTCAAGTTGGTGCAATTAATATTGTGAAATTGCCATCCACTTGGAAAGGTTATAGGAAGAAGATTCTTTACAATTCTAAAGACTTTTCTTGAAAACAGATTCAAAAATATTTGTGGATTGAGGAAAAGTCAAAGGCAAGAGATAAGAGTGAAAACTCTTATGATGGCACTTCTAAAGCCAATGCCATAAACAAGTCCAACAATGCTAATAAGAACAACCAGAGAAATCTTTCGGTCCTAAAAAGAAATAAGGGAAATTGTAGAAGAAACCCAAAGGAGCTTGCTTTGTCTGTGGCAAACCTGGGCATTATGCCCAAGATTACAAGTTTAAAAAAAAACCAAAGCAAGAGGCAAAGGTCAATTTTGTTGAAGAAGAAAAGATTGTTACTACTGTGAGCGAAATCAATGCGGTCCAAGATAAAGTTCAAGATTGGTGGTATGACACTTATGCTATTGTTCATGTCTCCTATGATAAGTCTTTGTTTAAAGTTTATCAAGAGGTCAAAAATGAATAAGAGATTGAAATAGGAAATGAAAAATGCTCCGAAGTGATTGACGAAGGGAATATTGTTATAGTTTCCACTTCTGGAAAGAAATTACTTTTTGTTGGAATTAAAACATGAAACGCAGCGGAAGGAACGGATCGTAGACAAACAAAAATTTTCTGAAAACTTTGTTCATCGGGAATAGATATATAATTTTAATTACAGAAAGCTTTAGGAATTTTTACTAACCTTTTGAAGACTATCAGGGTATCCTAGCTTTCCTCTTTGACACCACGATCTTCCAAACCAGGCCTCCACACCAATGGAAAGACGAGTGGGCGTCAAACTGCAAGAATGAATTGTCCTCAAACTTTTCTGAATCTGCTATGTACTCAACACATGAGATAGCAGAATTTTTTCTTTAGAGAAGAACTCTCAGTTTTTTCTCTCTAAAAATTATGTGAATAAAAATTACTGAGATAACTGTTATCTCTCCCTTTTTATAACTGAGCTATTAGTAATTTTTCTTTCCATTTTCTTTTCCTTTCCTTTTTCTTCTTTTCTTTTCCGTTTGTTTCCTGGATCCTTATCCGGTTTCACATACATATGCATATGTATATATAAAGTTTCCGTGAAAAAGAAAGCAACTTGCCTTTTTTTTTTTTTTTTTTTGACTTTGACCGAATCTTGATTCGGTCATATATATGTGTGTGTGTGGGGAAAGCGTGAAACTGAGTTCACGTCTTTCCCTTTTTTTTTTAAATATTATATTAATATATATATATATATTAATATATTATAAAATCTTTTATATATATAAAAAGATTTGGTTCAAAACCATATATATATATAAAACTCAATTCAAAAATAAATCACATTTATTTAAGAATAGATTTTAACAATAATCAATTAATTAACTAATGCTCAGTTAAATGTGATAACATTTATCACATTACATTATGTGTCACAGAGAACATTTTTCTGTGTCACGTTAATAATTCAAGTGTGAAAAATTAATTCAGAATTCAAAAATTTTGAATTAAACATGTATAATTCATTCTATGCAAAATCCAATATAGTGTTACAGAGGTGGTATTGGGGACCTATGGACCTATAACCCAAGCTCCAATAAATTTGACATTTAATCAAACTCTTTAATTAATGTGCCAAATTTATTAGTTTCAGTGTTACTCCACTAAAAACTTGAAACTGAACTCTTGAGATTACAGTGAAATTACTCAAAGAAAATTAGCGAGTAGTCCATTGATATAATCATTACATATAAGTCAGTCCTCCATAAATAGTTCATAATAAGAGCTAGGTTCAATTTCCGTTCACCTCTCTTATTACATCTTTATCCTTGAGTTCCAATAATTCTCTAATGAACAATTAATTCATAATCTTATTATGAACGAGCGCTCTACTGTTCAAACCTTGAATTATCACTCAAGAGAACTATTTTTCTAACTTCCATAGGGAAGGAATAGATTCCATATCTGTATAATATTATTCCCAGCCATTTATTACTTTATGTTTCCAAGATGCTAAGTTATAATCTGTACTTAGACAAATCTTACCATGCAAGTCAAAAAACATAATGTAATAAATAGGAGTCTAATAAATACTCAGGATTAAGACTGTCAAATATATGATCATCATAGTGATAAATTTGAATACTCTATTTATAACGGATGATTATTAGAGATTCATAATTTATCTGGTCCAGTCCTATATAATCTCATTATATAAAGTACCTCCAACCCAATGTCTCTACATTAATAGTCCGGATAATGACTATTTCATTTTAGATGAGATTGGACCGTACTTGTAATTTTTAATTAAAGATCCCAAACTTTAATTAATTATTACGGACTATTTAGATTATTATCTATAAATTTTATCCCTAAGCAAATAACACTTATATGCTAAATTTATAGTCACATAAATAATCATGGAATTTTCTTGATGTTTATAAATGTATTCATAATACATATAATCAACCAAAATAATAATAAATGTCATTTTATTTATTTATTAACAATATGTACAATGTCACAGCTTTTAGGGCACCAAACCCAATAATCTCCCACTTGCCCTAAAGCAGGTGAGACATGTCTCTAAGACCTAAGCCTTCCAAGTGTCCCTCAAAGCTCTTTGCCTGATTAAAAATCAGAATCAGTGTATCCAATGGGAATCAAATTCTCACCAGAATAAACTAGCATATAGTTTCTCGTTCTCCTAAGATACTTGAGAATATGTTTAACCGCTACCCAATGATCTAATCCTAGGTTGGATTGATACCGACTGACTATACCCACCGCATAGCAAATGTCAGGTCTTGTACACAACATGGCATACATTAGACTTCCTACTGCAAATGCATAGGGTACCCGTCTCATATTTTCTTCCTCTTGAGGTGTCTTAGGACACTACTCTTTTGAAAGATAAACTCCATGACGTGTAGGCAAATTACCTTTCTTGGAGTTTTGCATCGAAAATCTGATAAGCACCTTATCGATATACGATGCCTAAGACAGCGCTAACAGTTTGTTCTTGCGATCTCTTATGAGTTGGATTCCAAGAACATAGCTTGCTTCTCCTAAATCTTTCATTTGGAAATTGCTTGGCGAGCCATTTCTTTACATCAAATAATACGCCTACATCATTCCCAATGAGTAGGATATCATCTACATAAAGAACCAAGAAGACCACCTTCTTATCTTTGATGTACTTGTAAACACAAGGTTCATCAATATTTTGATCGAAACCATAAGATTTGATCGCTTCATCAAATCTCAAGTTCCAAGATCTTGAAGCTTGCTTGAGTCCATAGATGGACCTTTGCAACTTGCAAACTTTTTGCTCTTGACCTTTAACTACAAACCCTTCTGGTTGCACCATATAGATGCTTTCCTCAAGATAGCCATTCAAAAAGGCAGTCTTGACATCCATTTGCCATATCTCATAATCAAGACAAGCAGCAATGGATAAAAGAATCCGAATGGATTTAAGCATAGTTACAGGCGAGAAAGTTTCTTCATAGTCAACTCCCTCCTTTTGGGTATAACCCTTTGCCACAAGCCTAGCTTTGAAAGTCTCAACTTTCCCATCCACTCCTCTTTTCTTCTTGTAAATCCATTTGCACCCTATGGGTTTTATCCCTTCAGGTAGGTCTACAAGATCCCAGACTGAATTGGAGTACATGGACTCCATTTCAAGGTTCATAGCCTCCAGCCATTTTTCCTTCTTAGAAACTTCCATTGCATCACGATATGTCAATGGATCATCCTCACTATTATCAGAGATAGCAACATTTGCTTCTCCAAGTTCCCTGTAGCGAGCAGGTGGTCTCACAACCCTCCCACTACGTCGAGGTGGTATGACATTCTGATAGGAAGATGTGGCCTCCTCATTTTGTCCTTCGACAACAGTTGTTGGTTGCGGTCTGATCTGATAAGAAAGTAACTCTTCAAGTACAATTTTGCTATGAGGTTTATAGTTTGTCATATAATCATTCTCGAGAAAAGTGACATTTGTCGATACAAATACTTTCTTATCCTGTGGACTATAAAACAAACCTCCCCTCGTTCCCTTTGGGTATCCCACAAATAAGCATACTTCAAAACGTGGTTCCAACTTCCCAGTCTTACCTTTCAGCACATGTGCTGGACACCCCCATATACGGATGTGTCGCATACTAGGTTTGCGACCATTCCATAACTCTAGAGGTGTTTTTGAAATAGACTTAGATGGAACTATGTTTAGAAGATATACTGCAGTTTGTAGTGCATATCCCCAAAATGAAGTAGGTAATGATGAGTAGCTAAGCATGGATCTCACCATATCAAGCAACGTTCTATTTCTTCTCTCTGCAACACCATTTTGTTGTGGTGTTCCAGGTGCGGTGAGTTGTGATAGAATACCATGTTCTATCATATAATCCTTGAATTCAGTATCAAGGTATTCTCCTCCTCGATCAGATCGAAGACTCTTCACCGTCTTTCCTAATTGCTTTTCAGCTTCCGCTTGGAATTCTTTGAACTTTCCAAAAGTTTCAGATTTCCTTTGCATTAGGTTTATGTAACCATACCTTGAATAATCGTCAATAAATGTGACGAAATATTCGTAACCACCACGGGCTTGTACATTCATTGGACCACAGACGTCTGAATGTATTAGCTCAAGTGGTTCCTTGGCCCTTTCGCCTTTTGCAGAGAAAGGCCTCTTAGTCATTTTACCTTCAAGACAAGATTCACAAACTGGTAGAAAACTAACTTTTAGCTCTTTTAAAGGACCTTCATTTACCAGTCTGTTAATTCTGTCAAGGTTGACGTGACCTAATCTAAGGTGCCATAGGTATGTTTCATTATTAGAAGAAATCTTTTGCTTCTTGGGTTTAGGTTGTTCAACTTTAAACATTTCGGTATTGAGCAGTGCTTTTTCGTTGGGCCTTAAGGTGTAAAGCCCATTTTCCAGATGCGCAGAACAAATATCCAAACCATTTCTAGAAATATTAACATAATTATTATTAAAAGAAACATTAAACATTTGTTCAAACAACCTGGAAACATAAATCAAATTTCTGCGAAAACAAGGAATGTAATAAACATTGTCTAAAATTAAAAACTTATTTCTAAAATAAAGTTTAACAACTCCCACTGCTCTTGCCGAAACAACCTTTCCCGTTCCCACTCTCATCGTTTGTTCCCCGTCGGCAAGCTCCCTTGAAGAACTAAGCATCTGCAAAGAAGAACAAACATGGTTAGTTGCCCCTGAATCAATTATCCAAGGTGAAGAATCATCTTCAACTAAACAAGCTTCTAAAACGAGTAAATCTGATTTACCGTTGTTCTTCTTTTCTTTGAGCTCCTGAAGATACTTCTTGCAGTTTCTCTTCCAGTGCCCAACTACGCCGCAGTGGAAACATTTTCCTTTAGGCTTCTTTTGGTTGGAGCTCTTTTTGTTGTTGTTGCTTTTGTTCTTCTTAGGTTGCCCTCCATTCTTAGACTTACCACTTCCTTCAGTCCCCTTCCTCTTCTTATTCTTTTGGGCAGAAGAGGAGGATTGAGCTTCTGCAACATTTGCCTCAGCTTCTTTAGTCTTTTCTTTCGAAATAGGCTCAAAGGTTTGAAGCTCATTAAGTAACTCAGTCATGTTATATTTCAGCTTGTTCATGAAATAGTTGCTTTTGAACTGAAGGAATGCATGGGAGAGGGTTTCTAAAATCATCTCCACCTGTGTGGCTTCATCTATCATAGCCCCGTTGACCTCGGCCTCATGGAGATAGTTAACCATGTTGAGAACATGTTCTTTGACCGAAATCCCTGCCTTCATTTTTGCATTCATTACTGCCTTAACGGCTTCGTGGCGTGCCTTTTCAGAAGGTTTACCAAACATGTCTTGCAGAGACTGCATTATCTCATAAGCGGTCTCCATGCTTTCGTGCTTCATCCTAAGCACGTCAGACATCCCAGCCAAAAGAAAACAGCGGGCCTTATTATTCGCCTCGATCCAACGATCATATGCTTCCCGTACATTACGAGGAGCATTGAAAGCAGGCTCTGGAGGACATTCCTCCGTCAGGACAAACTTGTAACTTTCGCAAATTAGTACAATGTTCATATTACTCTTCCACTTGACAAAATTATCTCCGGTTAATTTTTCAGTTGAGAGAATGGCGATGATTGGATTAGACATTGTTGCTGTAATAAATAAATAAAATAGCATAAATTAAAATGGTTGCATAAACATCATAAATATATGTTTTGGAATAGTAAGTGATGCATGATGCATATGAAAAACACAAAAAATATTTTACTAATTCCACGATTATTCAATTTTAATAAATAAAGTGCCGCCGTAGGGTATGTCAAATTATTTATGAATTGAATTGAGACATTCTCAATTAATAAATATATTCAAAATATCTCATATTTTCTATATTTATTAATAACTGTTTATTTTGGTCAAGATATAATTAACAATTTAATTATGTCTTTATGAGTGTAACCCACTATTTTGGATTTTAACAACTTAACTCAAAATTGCCGCCGTAGGGTAGGTCAATTTTAAAATACATTATAAAATCCTATCTCAAGGAAGCCAACCTTGATATTGATTTAAATGGACACCCTCCGTAGGGAGGACGAAATCAAACGTCGCGAGGCACCACCTAAATCTCACGGTGTTGTACTAATAGTGGAGACCGCATGTTATATTGTCATATTACCTTCTCCCACTCATTATTTTAGAAGATGTGTTTTATCTTATAAAACATCATATGTTTCATAATTCTAGTAGATAAAAACAATTTTTAATTACTAGATTATATTATGTGTTAATAGAATCTCATTCTATTTACACTCAAATAAATTACAAGATTTTCTAAAAATCTAAATTTATTATGAATTGTCTAAGTTACCAAAAATTAAACAATTTAAAATTAGATAACTTAGAATTAATGTGAATTTTACCAAGTCTTAACTGTTAAAACTAAATTCACATTATTTGGTTGATTAATAAATTAAGATTCTATAAAACCAACCCAATTAATTTAATCTCATTAAATTAATGCTAACACATATTAAATCATTTTATAAACTCCTTTATAAAAATAATATGCTAAGCGTATGCATGTCATGTTACAATAACTATAAGTGGGCACTTTCCTAGATGACATGTTATCATGCATGAACATGTTATCACAATCATCACATGAAAATAAAAATGAAAATAAACAATGAATTTTTGACTGGGTCCTTTTGGATAATTAAAATTACAACCCAAAAAATAAAATAAAAAAAAATTATAGGGGTCTTCTTGTAATTTATACATAATTCCCTGCTCTAATTTTGCAGTCTTCATCAAGTGGTTTATTGTGCAACAATTTGCTGGATTACCTTTGAAATATGATAGGCCCACAGTTCTCAACTGGGCCAAAAAATCCAATGGACATCTTTTTCTTCATCGCTCCACGTGTAGCAAGTGAAAGAGAGGAGAGAAGAAAAAATAATAATAATAAATTACAAAAAGCCTATACCCCTTATGGGTTTACACAGATTGATCTAATCAAACTGAAAATAAAATTATTAATCCAAAAGGACCATATAATTAACGACCAAAAATCCTTTCATTAAACAACCATTCATCACATGAAAAAAAATTAACAAAGATGCAAAGTGCCCACAAACATGCATCAAAAACATGATATCATCAAAATAAAATCATGTTTAATTAAAATTATATATGCTATAACCCGCTCTGATGCCATTTGTTGGAATTAAAACATAAAACGCAGCGGAAGGAACGGATCGTAGACAAACAAAAATTTTCTGAAAACTTTGTTCATCGGGAATAGATATATAATTTTAATTACAGAAAGCTTTAGGAATTTTACTAACCTTTTGAAGACTATCAGGGTATCCTAGCTTTCCTCTTTGACACCACGATCTTCCAAACCAGGCCTCCACACCAATGGAAAGACGAGTGGGCGTCAAACTGCAAGAATGAATTTTCCTCACACTTTTCTGAATCTGCTATGTACTCAACACATGAGATAGCAGACTTTTTTCTTTAGAGAAGAACTCTCAGTTTTTTCTCTCTAAAAATTATGTGAATAAAAATTACTGAGATAACTGTTATCTCTCCCTTTTTATAACTGAGCCATTAGTAATTTTTCTTTCCCTTTTCTTTTCCTTTCCTTTTTCTTCTTTTCTTTTCCGTTTGTTTCCCGGATCCTTATCCGGTTTCACACACATATGCATATGTATATATAAAGTTTCCGTGAAAAAGAAAGCAACTTGCCTTTTTTTTTTTTGACTTTGATTCGGTCATATATATGTGTGTGTGTGTGGGGAAAGCGTGAAACTGAGTTCACGTCTTTCCCTTTTTTTTTTAATATTATATTAATATATATATATATATTAATATATTATAAAATCTTTTATATATATAAAAAGATTTGGTTCAAAACCATATATATATATAAAACTCAATTCAAAAATAAATCACATTTATTTAAGAATAGATTTTAACAATAATCAATTAATTAACTAATGCTCAGTTAAATGTGATAACATTTATTACATTACATTATGTGTCACAGAGAACATTTTTCTGTGTCACGTTGATAATTCAAGTGTGAAAAATTAATTCAGAATTCAAAAATTATGAACTAAACATGTATAATTCATTCTATGCAAAATCCAATATAGTGTTACAGAGGTGGTATTGGGGACCTATGGACCTATAACCCAAGCTCCAATAAATTTGACATTTAATCAAACTCTTTAATTAATGTGTCAAATTTATTAGTTTCAGTGTTACTCCACTAAAAATCTGAAACTGAACTCTTGATATTACAGTGAAATTACTCAAAGAAAATTAGCGAGTAGTCCATTGATATAATCATTACATATAAGTCAGTCCTCCATAAATAGTTCATAATAAGAGCTAGGTTCAATTTCTGTTCACCTCTCTTATTACATCTTTATCATTGAGTTCCAATAATTCTCTAATGAACAATTAATTCATAATCTTATTATGAACGAGCGCTCTACTGTTCAAACCTTGAATTATCACTCAAGAGAACTATTTTTCTAACTTCCATAGGGAAGGAATGGATTCCATATCTGTATAATATTATTCCCAGCCATTTATTACTTTATGTTTTCAAGATGCTAAGTTATAATCTGTGCTTAGACAAATCTTACCATGCAAGTCAAAAAATATAATGTAATAAATACTCAGGATTAAGACTGTCAAATATATGATCATCATAGTGATAAATTTGAATACTCTATTTGTAACGGATGATTATTAGAGATTCATAATTTATCTAGTCCAGTCCTATATAATCTCATTATATAAAGTACCTCCAACCCAATGTCTCTACATTAATAGTCCGGATAATGACTATTTCATTTTAGATGAGATTGGACCGTACTTGTAATTTTTAATTAAAGATCCCAAACTTTAATTAATTATTACGGACTATTTAGATTATTATCTATAAATTTTATCCCTAAGCAAATAACACTTATATGCTAAATTTATAGTCACATAAATAATCATGGAATTTTCTTGATGTTTATAAATGTATTCATAATACATATAATCAACCAAAATAATAATAAATGTCATTTTATTTATTTATTAACAATATGTACAATGTCACAGCTTTTAGGGCACCAAACCCAACACTTTTGACAATACATTTCATGTTCCCGATATAAATATTAACTTAGCTAGTAGTGATCTTTTTGGAAAACCTCATATTAAATTTATATGAATCTGGTAAGTTGATTTTGTCCAAAAATGGTTTTTTTATTAGGAAAGGCTATTTATGTAAGAGTATGGTTAAACTATACACTGATATTGTTATTAATAATAAAAATGTTGATTCTGCTTATATACTTGATTCCATTTCTCCTTGGAAAGTAGACTAGCACATACAAGAATAGTAGTGCTATAAAAAGGATGATTAAATGTGGATTGATTTTTTGTGGTGCTAATGAATTTAAAAAAATGTGAAATATACATTGAATCTAAAATAGTAAAAAAAGACCTTTTCATAGTGGTGGGAGAAATTCACAGTTATTAGATCTTGTGCCTTCAAGATTTTGTGAATTTAATAGTATGATAACTAGAGGCGGTAATAACATATTACAAGTCATTTCAATTAGCATTCCTCATTCCCTTCCGGGAGAGCTTTAAATTTGATGCTAATTAATCATGTGTTAATTTATTGCGTTGATTCATGTTTTCCATCAACTTTCCTGTTAGTTAGCCACGTCATTATATACTTGCATATATGATACATCTTTGGCGTTTGCTTAATTATCTATAAAGTAACGTACACATATATTAATTTATACCTAAAGATCTCAACAAATGAATATGTTAGAGTATGGTGACCTGAATTCAGTTTGGTCCGATCCGAACAGCTCGCGGTGTGATAAATTGTGGTGAAAAACAAATGTGAGTTTTTTTATGAGACCTGTGGTGGTAGTGGAGGGATCGAACCGATAGGCCCGACCCCTCACCTCCAGTACGAACCTTTGTATTTTTAGGCCGTTTAGTTTATGTTTTTTTTTTGAGCCCATAGGGTTTTGTCTATACTTATATATATGATGTGTTGTATTAAGGTTTAATCATTAGCGAATTTTAGCCTCCCTAACGCCTTCATTGTAATCTTTACGAGTTTAATGATTTTCTTCTTATCTGTCCGTGGTTTTTTTCCATTTTAGGTTTCCAGATAAATTCTCTGTATGTTTTATTCTTTGTTTCTATCGCATTATTTTCGTAACAGAATAAACACTTAATTTGTTTATTACAAAACCAAAACTTATTTGAACAAATACTGCACGCAGTAAATGTAAGAGTAGAACCTAGACAAAGTCACAGACATGTTTATTCTGAAATTCATATGCACACACACACACAGATATATATATATATATAGACACACACCCACACACACATATATAGCATATAGAACAAAAGATTCAACAAAAGATAAGCGTAGTGATCCGATGAGAGGTGATGATGCAGAGATAGGTTGCAAACTATACCTATAGTTTCTTCATGGCGATGTTGGCAGTATACAATTATTAATGAGGAAAGTTTGATCTGTAGCAGAAACAACAGGAGTATTGGGATCGAGAACAGCAGAAGTTATGTCACTTACGCCACCTAAGACTTCATCTGTAGAAACAACAGGAGTATTGGGATCAAGAATAGCTGAATTTATGTCACTTATGTCACCTACGACGTCACCACCATTTCTATCTTCTATATGACATAAAATGGGCGTTCCATCAGCTTGCAAAAGCATCCTAGCAGCGTGAGTGGTGGTAAAAAACAAGAAACACGAGAAGCACAAATGTTTTGGAATTAATAATGGTCTTCATTTTTAGAATATTGTTGATATGGGGAAGCAGAAGTTGTTTTACAAGAGATATTGAGAAGCTTTATTGCTGAAAAAGGATAAATATATTAGGTGATGAACAAAAATTGCATTTATATAGTGACAGTTTCTCTAGTTCCTAGCTAACTAATTAATTTGTGGGTTTCTATTAAAAAAAGAACTAATCAATTTGTGGGCAAGCACACTTTGATATATAAAATAAAAATATATATCGTCTGGCACCAACCAGAACGTATCACGTGATTTTTGGTATTGTAAGAGAGATTATAATATGTATCTTATTTGTTATAAAATCAAAAACACACAAGAGAATATAAAAATACACAATTTTAATGTATTTGGTATTAGCATGTAGTGCCGCCGCACTCAAAATTGAGGCTGTAGTGCTATGGAGAGTAAGCAAAGCAAAAGCCCAACGCCAAGCGCCTCAGCGCTAGGCCGAGGTTGCTTAAATTTGTAAATGAAATGAGTGCCGTGGCACCCAAAAGCTAGCGTGTGACACCTACTCGAGCTCTTGTGACTTTAAATCTTATGTCTTTTGAGTTGTTTTAAACCGTTGTGTTGTTGGTTGTATGTTATCATATAAACCTGAATGTCTATTGCCAACAGATATATCCATTATAATAAATGTGATGCTATATGAATATGTACCTATATAATGAAAAGGTACCTTCATATGAATGGTTGTATGTATTGCAACAATTGTATTAGTTCCTAAAATGACACCCCTATGTTTTACTAAATCTCTAGGAAATTTACATATTTAATTAATGTTTTGAAATAGAATATTATTGCTAGATATTGTGCTCAAGAGTTTTTGTATCTTAGAGTTAATTTGCCATTAAAACTCATTAACAAACTTTATTTAAGTGAGAGCAAATAAAACCTTTAAGAAAAGTATTTCGATAAGCATCGAACTCTTTCTAGTTTTTTAAAAGTTCAATTCTCTATTTCTTGCTCTATAGACAAACACATGTACAACAAGTTGATAAGGATAATTTATAGATTATTTAAATTAATGCCTAAACATAAAAGGAACAAGTCAACATCGAATCGGATCAAAGAACATGATTTAATGAAAACAAAACAAAACTTAGACAATTGTTTGACAGAGTCTGTATCTTCTTTTGCTCAACCGTATGTTATAGTTGTTTTAAAAAGGTCGTGTCTAGGGTTTTTTTTTTTTTTTTTTTAATTCTACTTTTATTTATCCTTTATTAATAAAGCGTGTGTCTAGAGTCTCATTCACGGCTCACAAATAAAGAAGTTTGGTGATTAATATCCAACAAAATCTTTAGCATAATATGCGCCCAACCACGTAGTATGTATTAGAAAAATAAACTTATATTGTATACTAGTTGTTTTGACTTTATGCGTAATCCATTTGAAAAGGCGTTTCAAATCACAAAATTATAATTTAAGCCAGTTGTGGTTAATAACATTGTGAGAAAAAAATTGTCTCATAAAGTGATTTTAAGAATTAGATTTCCAATTGGAGGGATTGGTACCTGGGATTGGTACCTAAGAGAAACCTTAAGGCCTCTTATACAAGAGGTTACAGGTTCAACTCCTGGGGGACACGCTCCCCCCGCGGGAGGTAAATCCGCGTGGGGGCTCCCGACCTCCCTGGGAACTCAGCTGGGATGTAACTCGGCTGGGAATACTCGGGGTCGAGCCGGGCAGACTCCCCGGCAATACGTTAGAGGTGCCCGCCAGGCTCCGGCCAGGGATCTCAACACCTCAACATAAACGAGTGTTTTAGAGAGAGACTCGAGCTCATCGCCCAGGTTGTCCCAGGATCTCAACACCTCAACATAAACGCGTGTTTTAGAGAGAGACTCGAGCTCATCGCCCAGGTTGTCCCAGCCAAGTTACATCCCAGCCGAGTTCCCAGGGACGGTGGCTCCCTCCTTAACAAATTGTTTCCCGCAGGAGGCCTTTCTCCTAGGAGTTGAACCCGTGACCTCTTGGATAAGAAGGCTTTAGGGTGTCCCTTGGGTACCAATCCATCCAATTGGAGGGATTGGTACTTGGGGGTTACCTTAAGGCCTCTTATACAAGAGGTCACAGGTTCAAACCCCTAGGGGACTCGCTCCCCCCGCGGGAGGCAAATCCGCGTGGGGGCCCCCCGGGATCTCAACACCTCAACATAAATTGGATGGATTGGTACCCAGGGGACACCCTAAGGCCTTCTTATCCAAGAGGTCACGGGTTCAACTCCTGGGGGACGCGTTCCCTCATGTCAAAATGAGGGAAACAAAACCCAAAGTCTTCCCGCGGGATACAATTTGTTAAGGAATGAGCCACCGTCCCTGGGAACTCGGCTGGGATAACCTGGGCGATGAGCTTGAGTCTCTCTCTAAAACACGCGTTTTATGTTGAGGTGTTGAGATCCCCGGCAATACGTTAGAGGTGCCCGCCAGGCTCCGGCCCGGGATCTCAACACCTCAACAATTGTTTAGAACTATTTCTTTTTAAAACATTCCTTATTTTAAATTGAGAAACATTTCAAAATTAAAACATTTTGCTTATTAACATAAAAATAATTATCTAAAACCTTTTCTTAAATTAAAATAAACTTTTAAAAACGTTTTTAAAATTAATTCTCGTTAAAAATTTCATGCTTGAATATTATATATATTTGTTGCACGATCCGACGCAACATTTCAAATCTTAAAACTTTCTAACTAAGGTTATGTGAATTTCAACATCGGCTTTTGAAACATATTTGCGTAATTTCATTTACTTATCTTCACATACATAATTTTATAAAATTAAAATGCACTTAATTTTGTAGAATAAAAATGCACAAAATTTTGTAAAATTAAAATACAAAACTATATTACATTTGCGTAAGCGGTATCCATTTCCATCTCCATTATTTGTCCATCGCTCACCACTGTTAATATTGCTGAAGGTTCTTTATCTACAACATGAACACACTTAAATTAGCTTTCGCTTAACAAGTTGAAAGTTAAACTCACAAAATATCATTAGAAAAACATTTAATAAAACATGCATGAACATTTTATACTTATTTATCGACTTCTTTTATACTTAATTATTTAAGATTTAACATAACTTATTGATTGGGCTCAAGTGATTGTACCAAATATGCACGATCCTCAAGAAATTATGGTTCTCGAGGTCCCTAACGTTATAAAGATCATAAATTGTGTTGAATTGAGTCAAGCCTCCTTGTAGGTCGAGAGATTGATATGATATCATTTTCTTATTTTACCTGTTTCACTTTTCTTATTGTGCAAATGCAGTGTGACATGTTACTACATAGTGTCATAATATCATATATCATAAGCATGCTTAACTGAAAGAGAGTAAGCAGTACATTACAATACAACATACACCTCATAATGCTCATGACATAATCGTAATATAATAATACATGGCATGACTTTAACTTAACAAATCATACTCATAACATAACATAATAGAGCATTTCATGACTTAACATAACAGAACACATCATATCATACATGGCATGACATAACATATTACTGTTCATGCATTTCATAATTTTTACATAAATATGTAAAACATTTCAGTTCAAAACTGTTCATATTGTAGGCGAGATCCTACTTACTTGGATTCCGAGCTGAGCGAGTCTAGTTGTATCTTGTTTATTCTATAGTCTAAGCAGTCTCCTTGATAATGGTCCTACAGGGACCATGAGTGGCTAAAAATGCTTCTTAGAGATTTAAAATTTATGAGAATATCTTTCTAGACTACGCTACTCTAGTCTGCATCGCCTCGATCTATGTGCAGTCGATACCCTACGATTTTCAACAGAGTTGAATTAGCTTGAACGAAGGTGCCATTGCTTTCGGAACATCTAAACGAGTCAGGAGGTTGTCTTAAATCATCGATCGGAGATCGAGGTCACAAAACCTGAGGTCCGCTGGAGAACAACCATGTATGGCGGTGCGTACAGCAACTCCGAGCCTCAATTGGTGCTGAAACTTTGACTCTTACTATTTTTGGACCTTCTAAGTTCAATGGGGACCTTAATTTCACCAAAATTGGTCTCCATATGCCCAAATCAAAACTCCCACGAATGATGGTAATGGAAGATTCTGATCTCAGTTTTTCAATGAAGATGCCATGAAATTGGATTTAGGTTTTCATTAAATAGGAAGCTCTAAGTGTGACAAAGCTTGCGGTATACTTCACTACCACCTTGAACTACCAACTTGAGGTGGCTTGCAATAGAGGATGAAAACACTTCCTAATCTCCATCGTGCCGTAGTAGATCGAGCAAATCTCCATTGGGATCATGTTCCTCGTCCAATTTTGAATCCAATGGTACCAAAATAGGTTCCAATTTCCTATGAAATCACCAGAATCATGTGGGTTGTTGTAGTGCATGACAATGACTATGGAACTGCGACGAGGAAGGCTTCTTTAGTTCAATTGATCGGGGGGTTTTATTCCCTATCTTGATTTGAGACTTGTGGTACTGACAATGTACCACCCCATTGCTGAAAATGATGGGACCCGATGGCAGCTCGACAGTGGAAATTAGAGACTCAAAACAGTGTGGTTCCGGTTGAAATTGACAAGCAAAACCACTCTCATTTTGTTCCACTCATTCATCTAAAGCTCTAGACACCAAGATTGTGTCAATCGATGCTCGGATGGTGGAGAAATTAAGCCATGAAGAAGTGGTGTTTTTCATGAGCGTTGATCGGCAAGTGCATGCTACTCCGATGAAGTTACATGGCACGACATAATGTCAGACTTAACTCGTTGTAATCTATCCATTGGTGCAGGAGGTGTCAGAAACCAACACCAAAATCTTGACTGGAGTTAGATGAGAGAAGGTAGAGAGAGAAAGTAGAGAGAATGGGGGGCTGATTTTTGATTGGCTAAAGTTTTTTTGAATATATAGTCAATGTCATAGGTCCATAGATTCTAATATGTGTCATGGTAGGGTTGATCAAATTTTTATTCCTTGAACTTTTAAATTTCTATAAATGTAACTGTACTTTTAAAATTGTAAAATTCTTTGTCTTTCTAAACATAACTAAATAAATTTTAACTTTTTATTATATTATTGTCTTATTAAAATCTCTATACTATCATAAAATCATTTTCATGATTCTAAACTTATTTTTTGAATTTCATGATTTTATTCAGAAATGTAAAACCTTGACAGTTTTCTCCAAAACAGATAATTAACTATTTTTACAACTATATATATTATAGATTTATATATATTAAGAATAATATTCTGTATTTTAAACTTTGATCAAAACTTAAAATTTGATTTCTTAATTAAAATAATAGTTTGTAAATTCTAAAACTTTAAAAATGCTAACTAATAAATACAACATATATTTTTCATTAAAATTTTCATATTATAAACTTCTAATTTTATCATAAAAATAATAGTCAAAATTTATAAAAATTCTCGTAAACTAAATTAACTATCCATAAGTCAATTTAATTTAAATTCTGGAGTTAGCACAATTCATGCTTTGTGGGTATAACCGGAACTACTTATAATGAAAAGTCGTTCATAGGTCCGTATCCAATCTATGGATTTTTTTTGAACTTTCTTTAATCACAATGTGATTTGAAACTAATCCATTTATGAAATTTCATTGCCTTAACGGTTCGTGCAATGCTTGTAAACTCCATTAACATTGTTGTTGTTGTTATTATTATTATTATTATTATCAATTTTACATAATTATTTGCTTTTATAAATAATTAACTGTGAACATACCAGATATCGTGAATTCTTGAATTTCTAATAATCTTTTAGAAAATTCTTATCATGCTTGTGATCTCATGACAATCGAGATTGATCTTGCATGCATGAGTATTACGCTTACCTTTCTCTGAATTATGGTATTGAACTATTAATCACTAGATTTACACTGACATTATGTGGGAATTTCGTGTAGTTATACTGATTCAGAAATTCCTTTTTATAAAAAAAATCCCAATTTAGACTATATAATTGAGATTCTTGTTAAAGCCACTACTTTGACCGCTGCATGAAATTATTGAATTATAAAAGCTTACTGTTGCACATTGAATAATTATTTTTAATTATTCAAGTGTGCTATCATAGCATCATATTTTGCTTTGTGTTTCATACAAAGAGCATATAAAAATGCATTCATAACATCACTTATTACTAAAGTCATATAGCTATTAAGACTTTCAAAATGTGCGTTAATTTAGAAAATTCATGATAAAAATTGTGATTAAGTCACAATTCAAAAAGTTTCAAAAATCTGTTATTTCTCTTATTTTCTCAATTTTTAATGGGCAATGTTATAATGAGTTTATAATGTCTTATGAAAATTCTTATATATATTTCGAAGTTTATTTCAAAAGTGCTTTTTTAACAACATATTTTTTGCGCCTTTAATTAGAAGAGATTATGGAGAGCCAAAGACCTTCCTGTAGATCATTCAAAACTTTAAAGAGCAACTTTTGGACTCAAGATACCAAAAGTATTTTTTAAGAAGCCCTTAATTCCAAGTAGACCCCTAAGATAAGAATTTATAAAGTTTAAAAGACAAAATAAAAGTACCGAATCTAAAGTTTAAGGGGCATGGGACGTACATATTACCAAGGCTTACCCGGTACACACCGGCTGTGGTCTTAAGGAGGTATTTCAATGAACCAAAAAAAAAAAAAAAAAGAGATAAAGAAAAGAAGAAGAAAACATTAAATTTCGTTGCAAGTTGTGATTAATATGTCCTTTAAGATATAATTCATGCAATATTTAGGTTGAAGGTGTTTGGTTTTCAATATTGAACTGCCATGTTGTTGCCTTACGTGGTTGGCACTTGGCATCATAATCTAAAGGATTTGCTGTAATTTATTTTTAATATTTGTTTTTCTTAGACAATTCGCATGACCCTTCAAATATATACCTATGACAAGGATATGTCACTCTCAAGTAAGCAAAAGATACAGATTCTGATTCTAAACATGACATATATACTGGATGCACGGGGAATTCTGACAGCTTGGAAAATTTATTAAAAAATCTGAAATTGAGACTTAATACGTGTTAGCCATAAAGGGCATATCTTAAAAAAAAAAAACTAATATTTTTCGCCTTTATAAAAGGAACCACAACAATCCTACTTCCAGCTCCTATTTCTACATACGCACCAATATTCTACTTCCCTACTCCACAGTAACACATTTAGCAAATTGTTCAGGAAAGATGAATACCATTAATTCCAAGCTTCTTCTTCTTATGTTTCTAGTTTTTTCTGCTTCCATGGTTTGCACTACTCATGGAAGAAGGCTTTTAGGGAACAATATCCTAAGCCAAAATCAAGCTGTTGTTCCTATACTAAGTCAAGGAGGACAAATTAATTCTCCTAGGTTTGGTGGAAATGGGGACAATAATCATAGGAGAAAGCTTTTGGGGAACAATATTCTTAGCCAAAATCAACTTGTTGTTCCTGTAGCCAGCGGAGGAGGACAATCTAATTATCCTAAGCCTGGTGAGGATGATGTCAAGTATCCTGGCCGGTTTCCATGAAGTTTTGCTCGGCACAAATTACACTGCATGTCGTCAAAATTCTAAGCAAAATTTAAATCGAGTCTCCATTTTATGAAAACTAAAGTGTATTATTTTCTGTTGTGTGATTCTTTTGTCTTTCATATTGTGTGTTTCTGTTTGTAATATATATGCGTAGACAATGCATACATATAAGTTCTAGTATTTTTATTTTACTATTTCTATGTCATTAATTGAATTATATATCATAGTAAATTTTAAGTTTTTTTAGGTTGTCCAAGTCTTACTCTTAATTTGTTATGGAGTGAAGAGAAAAATTTTCTGCCTTGCATGTTCTCGTTCCCTTATCATGATTGGTGCTATGCAAGAAATGTATGATATTACGGGAAAAAACTTAGAAGAACTCAAGATCATTTAAGGATTTTTGCCATTCTAGTAAAGGACTTTGATTTCTATCACACCGGAGAAGAAAAAAAGAAGTCTTGCAAGTATTTGTCCGTCTGGTCACCGATGGGCGATCTATTAGATTATTAATGGTAGTCTACCAGATGTTGTTTGAACCAACATTAATGCATCAAATTAATTCCCAAATATAACTGATCTTCTCAAGGGCCAGTTGTTGGAGTGTATTCTGGTAGATTACCGACCAAATCTATGGTCCGAATCCATATCCATATAATAATAATAATAATAATGACATATGTTTAGAAAAAAGCACATAAAAAGACGCAAAAAATTACAAAGAAAAATATCAAAAACAAAACTACAAAAAAACTACGATAAAAAAAAAAAACAAAGAAAAAAAAATCCTAACTACTATCGTCCATCATCACTGAGAGTTGCTGCCATATCGTCCATCAGCACGATATTCCACAGGCAAGAATATATTTCTCACTAAGAGACCATGCAGACCCTTCAATGTATATCTTATACCTGCATGAAAAAAACAAAAAACACACACACACGCACACACAAAGTTAGAACGTAACAAATTACTTACAAGGATACAATGAAAACTGGAAAGCAATAAAACTTATGAGGCAGCCATAGTTTGATTTAGAAGAAGAGTGAAACTTCAAATGTTGTTTTTTTACCTATAAATGCATTGGTTTGCCCAATCTGAGTGCTTGTACCCTTCCTTCGATTCTTTAAGCCAATCCTGCAAGCAATTACAAACAACAAGAGAAACAATGAGCAAGGATTATTTTTTGTTCCAATTAATTAGTTATCTCTAAACATAACATGGAAGCGGTACATAAATATTGGCACAAATATTAATTTTTCTTAAAAAAGTTGCAAACCAACTGTTAACAGAAACTAATTAATAACATTAAGATGAAGGAGTTTTTGATTAGGGGAAAAAAAGAGCATATAAAAAGAAACCTGGGCATAGAGACGAGCATTCCAGTCTTGTTTGTCGGAAACATTGCATTTGAGAAGGTCTTGTCTGGTGGCAGCAACAATTGGGTTTCCCTTCCGGTAGGCATAAGGTTCTCCATCCACCCATTTGCTTTTCTTGTTCCCTTCCTCCAAATCCTTCAACAATGCCTCCCATGGCTTTATGTTAATCTCTGGCCTTTACACATAACACATTCCGCCATGTATCTCATTGTCAATAAAGATTGTTTACCCAAAATTAAAAACTAGTTTTTCAGTTTTTTTTCCCCTAATTTTTGGATAGTTATTCGCATAAAATGAGTTATTACACACACACATATCATTCATCATGATCATCACTGCTGATGGCCTTAGGAAGTAAATATGTGATTTTTTTAAAGCGTCTGTCATGAAGAGAAATAAAGTAATTAAAGCCGCAATAAGATAAACAAAGGCAAAAAAATGTATTGTACTATTGATTCGGAATATGGCCTTTATTTACCCCCTTCTGCCATCCCCTTCCCCCGGTCTTAGAAAAGTTCATGGCTCCACCATTGGTAGGAGGCCAAAATAAAACAAATGCATAGTTTTAGCTACTTGTGTAACTTTTTCTTTTTGAATCCATACTTAATTTTTTTTTTTCCTTCTATTCATTCATTCATTTATAATTTACGTTATAAAAACTTCAATTACAACTTAATATATGCATTGCACATACCTGAACTAGTACTTCAAAAAGTTTTAAAAATCTGTTGTTTCCTTCGTTGGCTCTGTAATTTATCAAATTACTCTCCCACAATGGGCACCAGGAAGATCGGTGATATTCGTTCAAAAGTCAAAATAATCTGGTAGATTACCACTAACAATCTAGCATATTGCTCATCAACAATTGGTACAAGAAAAACCATTGATACTTGTCACAAAAGTCAAAATAATGTAACAAGTTATCTGTAATAATCTACCAATAACTCTCTGGTGAGGGACACTGAAGAATGCCAGTAATATTTGTCAAAAAATTTAAAATAATATAGTAGATTACTCTCCGACGATCAACACCAAAAAAAAAGACTAGTGATATTTATAAAAAATGTTGAAATAATGTGATGGACTATTGCTGATAGCCTACTTAATTACTCTTCGATGACCAAACACCTGCTATGATCGGTTGTTAACGTTGATACTGGTGACAAATGGTAGGTATCGATTATAACTAGTAGATTGCCTTTCATCGAGGACAATTTGGATAAAAACACACTTGGCCGACCTTGAGGGGAAACTTTACTAATAATTACACATCGCAAACAGAAGGTTCTCCTTATCCTCAATCCATGAGGAGAAACTTTACTCGTTCTTTCACATGTATTTCACCATCCAAACCTACTTCCACAATCACTCTCTCTCTCTTCTTTATTGAACTCACCACTCTCTTACCTAGATAATCAGAACCCACAAAAAGCTCCCCCGCTACCCTTTTCCAAGTCACCCAAAATCCAATTTATAAACCCCCTACAAGTCTACAAAATACATCACAATTTGCTAATTAGTCCCTCCAAAGAAATGGCTCTCAATCTTCCAAACTCTTCTACTACTTGTTCACACTCCATGCACCATTCCTTCCACCGTAAACGTCTTCTTTCCTAGCAACTGCCCAAAATTCCCATTAATCCATTATCTTTCATCCATTTTAGTCTCTATTTCACGAAGAAAATGGAAATTATTAATCGTGGCAACCAGTACATTTCCACTCTCTTAATCCTCCTCGCCATATGTTTGACAACCTCAATCCATTACTCCTCAGCCGCGAACGCCAACAAATACGTCCGACAAGCCTGCGGCGTGACGAGATACCGCAGCCTCTGCATCCGCTCGCTCTCGCCCTTCTCCAGCTCGGCAAAGACTAGCCCGAGCCGTTGGGCGAGGGCGGGCGTCTCGGTCACGATAACCGAGGCGAAGAGCGTGGTTCAGCACTTGACCAAGCTCAAGCGACGCGGGAATCGCGTGAGGGGAACTGCCTCTGTCGCGCTCTCCGACTGCATAGAGTGCTTCCAAAACGCCATAGACGGGCTCCACAAGTCTCTTGGGATCCTGAGGAGCTTGAATCGGAGAACGTTCGGGACGCAGATGGGAGACTTGAACACATTTTTGAGCGCTGCGCTCACGGACGCCGACACTTGCTTGGACGGGTTTGAGGGCCAAAAGGGAAGGCAAGCGAGGCTGATTCGGATTCGGGTTTCGAGAGCGAGTTTTGTTACCAGCAATGCGCTTGCTCTTGCCAACAAACTTGCCTCCACTGGTTTGAGACCCAGTGATCCATAGAAGAAAATGGCGAATATTTGGAAATAGATTTATTACTTTTGGCTATGAAAGAACACCAACGCTGTAAAGGGTATATGGATAAAATTAATAGTAAGATCAGACCAAAAAAATATATAGTAAGATCAGGAAATAATTTTACTTTCATGTACTCTTTGGTTGGTTGATCATGACCTACGTTTGAGATTCACTGGTTTCTTTAGCATGCTTATATTTTTGTGTACTTGAAATAAGGAATGATATAATACAGCTAGTAATAAATAATAGTCTTCATGTAGTTTACTGGAATTCTGATTAGTTTTGGCAGTATAACTTCAGAAACAACATGCATTTTTATTATTCCCTATTGCTACTGATTTTGAACTAATAATACATTTACCTCTTAACTGTTTAAAAACACGGTTTGAACTACAAATAGTACGTTTGGCAAGTTCATTTTCAATCAAAATTTTTTATTGCCATAGTGTGAAGCTTTTACATACTATAATGTATTTAATTCAATTTGATTTGAACCACGTTTCCTAAACAGTTTAAATATTTAAACTACAAATTAATTTAAACCATAAATTATAGTTTGAACCAATTTTTTAGTTTGAATTAGTGTTTAAATGGGTTGTTAAATATATTAGTTTGAACCTATTATAAGCCACAAATTATAGTTTAAACCATAAAGTTTAAATTGAGTTGGAGTTGTTTTTCAATGATTCATTGCGATTAAAATCGTAATTCTCAACATACAACGATCCTGCCAAATAGATTATAAGAAAATCACAGTTGTACCTGCAGCCATGCTATTTTTATAAACAAAATTATATTGATGTCTAGTGACCACCACGTGGTAACCTAATGGTGTTAGGCCTACTCTCAAGTAGTGTTATATTCGAGTTTTACCATTTTCAGTCTATCAACTCAATGTTTATTAGCCCTGCGACACGCTTCGCGTCACAACAAAAATAACTGTAATTCAATATGAACACTTTCACTGCAAAGCTCCTAATTTGGTCGTGTACAGATCCCAGACTTTGTTAAGAAAACAATAATGATGATAACATTTTTGCTTTTGTTTCTACTTTCTTCCCATTTTTAACTTTGCTATTGGAGAGGCAGATGCTTAATTATCCAAGTCCCTACTCCCTTAGTAGAAGTTAGAAGCACAGACATGTTTGGGTCCATAATTGTTGGGTTGGTACTTGGTAGGGAAATGAGATAACCAAGTCCTACCTATAATATCTAAGTTCGTAGATAAATTTATAAGATATGTGATGAGCTCGTCAAAGAAGGTATCCACTAGTAACTAAACTCAACTGTATGCGGGAAGAGGGAAGGAGGCAGTTTTAAAAAGATCAATAAAATTAACAGCGTAATGTATTTAGAAAATAACAAGTAGAATATTTTAACAAAATTAGACTAATGACATCCTGAAATTACCTAAAATACTCAAAGGTTGGAAACCCGAAAGCCCCTAAATTAGAAAACTCTATCTCGCTCTTCCCTCTTCCCTCTCCCCAGTGAAGACGATGCAGCTAGGTGGCAATGGCAAGTTCGAGGCGAGACTGCGACAGCGATGGCTACTTCATTGTGAAGAGTTGTGAGGCCAGATCTTAGACAAAGACCCCATCGTCATCACGAGTCTGTGACCATCTTCGAAGTCCATCCTCGTCGAGTTTCATCAAACGGTTGGCGGGGTTTTGTAGATTGCCAATTTCAAAGCTCAGTGGAGTGGACGGTGAAGTTAGACGTGCAGTGGTGAGCGGCTGCGGTCGGCGGCGAGTGATGCCAATGGAGGAGAGAGAAAAAATTTCAGATTTATAAGAGGAAAAAAAATAAACATCGAGGTTAAAATTGAAAAGTGCGAATAAAAGAATGGATGTTTTTGAAAATTTGTTTACCACTTGAAATTATTTTATTTACTGTAATAACAAAACAGTAATTTCATGCAATTTCTCCAGTATGTGACATTTAGCTAGCCAGGCTTCTTAGATGGCCCCAAATCAATCTTTAATAAGGCCCAAAGAACTTTTTCTTCAGAAAACAAGAAGTCCTTGAAAAATTGTTGTACTAATGACGACTAGAGTGCTTAGATCATGTGAACATCACTTAACAAGATTCAGAATTTCTTGACACTTTTTTGGTTAACAATCACGTTAGTCATGTGAACATCACTTGGCAAGACTCAAATGTTCATTTGTTTTTAAGTTGTAGGGAAAGAAAAGAAATAAACATGAAAAATTAGAAAGAAACATGGAACTCATTTTCATGTCCTGCCGTCTTTGACCATCGAAGGGCAAATTTCAAAGTTAAACAAACGTTAATTTTGGATAAATTGGCGGATGGATTCGCTAGCCAAGTGTCCGGTTCTTATTATTTTGTTTTAGTCATCAGCTAGAATTGGCGTAGCAAAGCACGAAGGATCAAGTTTGTGCGGTTTTCCATTTTCTTTTTTTTTTTTTTGGAGTAGCTTTTCTTTTTTCTTTTTACATGAAAGTCAATGTCGGAGGATGTAATAAAAAAAAATTAATATACCATTTTGGTTGAAAGAGCCACCAAAATTCATTCTGGTAAGAAGTCACTAGCAGCCGTAAGATGACAAGCACATTCTTTCAAAAAGAAGAGAAACATAAGATAACAGGCATGTATAGATTAGTCATTTTCCTTGCTTTTATCTTTAGTGAAACCATAGGCTCGATTGATGTGTAAATTCTGTATTCCTTTGACTATTCTCCACTTTCCTGTTTGGCCCTGCGTTCGGGGTAATAAATTTGAGGTGTTTTTTAAATTAAAGCCACAACCTGAAAAATCGCTGGTCCACAAAAGAAAAGGGAATCTCTTAGGTAAGATATGTATTTTTACCCATGGTTAGATACTGTTATTTTATCATTTTCACAAACATTATCTTTTAAAATTTATTTTTTTTTATAAATATTACACATATTTAAATATGACACAAATTAAGCATTTAATATAAGTGTTATTATAACATGTTTTTTTTCAAATGTAGCATGAATGAAAATATTTTTTTAAAATGTTGCATAATATATAATTCTCTCTTGGCTTAATTTTTCAACAAACTAACATGGAAGTGTTTACATTAAAAACTTAATGCGTGCGACATAGATTTGTTTTTTATTATAAATCAAGCCATTAAGAAATTAGTCTAGCAGTTAAAATAACAGCATTTATCGGAAAGATAAAAAATGCAGGTTACCATAAGTTTTGCCAAAAGAAAAAGAGAGGAAATATCCAACCATGGAAAACGAGAACTGTAGGGTACGTATGCAGACAGACAATCCTAACTAGCTTGTCGGTGATCAAGATTTTTTTTTTTGGTTTCTTAAGAAGAATTTTTGCCAACCATTAACGCGGATTCTTTTTTGTAATAACTCAGCTCTTTCTTCGTGTTTCGAAAGTTTTTTTCTGTAAAATGTGAGCTTGCGAGTGCATAAAAATTGTTGGAGGCAAAAGCATTCGAGTTTTTGGCATAGAGATTAAAAGGCAAAAGGGGGCCCCAAAGAAAAGGCAGCGAAAGGAAAAAGCCCGCGTATGTCGCTTCTTTTCATGCAAGCCGTGGTACAGCAATAAAGCAAGTTTTATTTGGCTCGTTATATATAGTGTTTGGATGATACTTTAGCATGTAAAAATTTTGTGTTATAATAAATTTTTATTTTATATTATAATATAAGAAGACATTATATTATTACTGATTAAAATTTTATAGTTTAAACTATAACTTTATACACCCAGCTATTAGAAGATCAGATTCTCTTTAACTTTGATTTATTCCTTTTTGTTCGGTGATTATTGATGTTAAAGGCACTTATATGAAGACTTTTTTTTTAGTCTATATATATATATATATAGCGTTAGAATTATAATATTATTGTGACCTTCCTCAGACAGAAAGAAATGGAGCTTTTTTTTCGGTTAGGACACTTATGTCTGTTTATGATAAATAGATGTTATCAGAATTACTTGAAACAGAAAATAAATATATACATAGAAGCAAAATAATACAAGTTTATACACATCTACCGATACAAAATAAAAATATATGCAACATTTTTTTGTAAAGAATTTTAAGGATACGGATTAGTTACTGTGGTTAATTAGGGTGGCGAGCCTTAAGTGATCGGTAAAATGAAACCAAACAAGCCGTATCACTGGCAAACAAACGAATAAACGGACCATATAGATTTTTTTTTAAGAATTCAATATTACATTCATTTTTTTGTATAATATGTTTTTATAGATATTCCTATGGTACAAGGCAATAATCAATTAGTTTAGTCTGGTTGTTTTCAATCACCGTCACGCCCAAAATCTAAACACCAAGTTACTATTTTCTAACCAAAACAAAACACACAGTTGCTACTTATTAACAAAAAAAAAAAAAAAAACTTAAAACACAGTCATAGTCGTATTGAGTATTTGAGAAGTGTAGTTAAAACTAAAATTTTTGAACTAAAAACTGTAACATGTAAAATCTTTATATTGTAACTCATTTTTTTCGACACTGTACGTTAGAGTTCGGTGACTCAAATTCTGTTTGGTCATGTCTAAAAAGCTCACGGTGTAACGTTTGTGATAAAATTATAATTATGAAAATTTTTTAAGAATCTGTGGTGGAAGCAAAAAAATCATGCCAATTGGCTTGTTTCATCATTTCCTCTTGTACCTTTTTTGATATAGTAGATTCGTTTTTCTCTTGCTCCGTGGTTTTTTCCTTATAAAGTGTTCCACGTATGTCATTGTGTTTTTGTTCTTCGTTTTTTTATTGCCTAATTTAGCTATTCTATAACACTATAGTATATGATAGTTTTACGCTATATCAATTAAAATTTTTTTGACTTTCTCAAATACTTTTAACTGTTAACATTATAGAGTGGTCAAGTAGTATCACAGCCGTTTAAAATTGTAGTGTAAATAATACTCCACACTTGTCGGGTCCCGTGTCTAGTGGCCTGAGTTCAGAAGGGATTAGGCAGCTCATAATTTTGGAAGGAAGTGATTAGGCCTAAACATAAAAGTAATTAGCGAATAATTAATGCGTCAACCTAAATAATCTATTTTGCCTTTTTTTTTAATAACATTTTAAGAAAATGGTCTTAAAAATATTTGGTGTTGAAAAGGTCATGCCTGGCTATAATACGGAAGCGCCTCACAAATTATGGAGTTGGGTGCCTAATGCCTCAGAAAACATGCGAAATTGTTAAGCGCCACGTGTATTCAGAAGATTCAACCTTGCTTTAGGATCAATGCTCCTCCAACGACGACGTGCAAATGAGGTTCTGTCTGTCACTCTCTGTGGGCCCATATGACCTTTTCTTTAGTTTAAATTACGTTCGATCCATCGGATCTCCTACGTCACTGTGCCCTTTTCAAATTCCAATTTCTTTCTGTTGTTTAAACTATACGAGTTAAAAGCACGCGTTTTTTATACGAGTATATTAAATATGCTGATAAAAAATAAAAATAAAAATAAAAATAAAAATAAAAGCCATTTTTTAAAGGAAAAACATTCCCAAAAACAAGAAAAAACGTTTCGCATGAAAAATAAATCAACATGTTTTTGCAGAAAGAAACAACGAAACGTTTCAGGCTTCGAGTATCTTGAGAGCACCATGTAAAAATTATTTTTACTTTATATATATGTTAAAGATATAAAATAAGTATACCTATTTAGGATAGCTTATACTTTACTTTTAAACATTAAAAAAAAGTTACAGTTTTTTAATTAATATTTGGATAATATATAAAAAAGTGCCTTTTATTTTAGAATAACTTTTAAACTTGTTTGGTTAAATAAATCAAAAACTATTATTGATATAAAAAATAGTGTAATTTAAGGATAAATTTTTAATTTGTTGTTCGTAAAAAAATTCAAAAATGTAAATAAAAAAAGCTTTTCATAAGTTCTTTTGTAAGTTCTTTTCATAAGTTATTTTTGATATGGCTTCTCTTATAAGTTCTTTTAAAAGCTAAAATTTGACTGCAAATGGTCATTCAAACATACCCAACAACACTTATAAGTTAAAAGCAACTTAAAAAAAAAACCCCATTCCAAACAAGCTCACATATAAGTGTGGGCAAGGATAGAGACAGGGGCCCATGGTCCCTAGCTTTTTTTTTTTTTTTTCTACTTTTTTAATATAATAGTTTTAATTTTAATATATATATATATATATAAAAATTAGATTTGACTTCTTTTAAATTAATAGTTCTTTACATTTTATTGGGCCAACTATTTAGATTTTAAAAAATAAAATATTTAATTTTATTAAGTCTATAAACATTAATATAATATTGATAAAAAATTTTGGCCCCCTTACCAATAAATCCGTCACTGACTGTAGGAACTATTTTTTAATATTAATTATTAAATTATTTTTTAAACAGCATATTCTATGAGTGTCCACATTAAGAATATATAGCAGGCGACTTAGAATTGTTTCCAATTATAGATCAAGCAGTTAAAAAATTAATCCAATGGCTACAATAACAATTTCTACTAGCAGGAGAAAAGAACAGTTCCTACCATATTAATTCCCATAAAAAATGAAAGTTTTAGCTCAAGGAAAAATGATAAAAAAAATGTAGTAGTGTCCAAACAGTTCATTTCATATGAATTATGGTGGTACTCACTATTTATATTCAATAACAGCGCTCAATTTAATGATATCAAATAGACAACAAACTAATAATAGAAATATTTTCCTTCTCTTGTTTTTTCACATAAAGTTTTTTGTTTCAAAATTCAATAGATATATTCCATACCATGTAAAGGAAATACAAATACTAAAAAAATTTTATTACAGAAAATACAACACTAGTAAACAACTGGTTTTCACATGTAAACTCGGAATAAGATTCACCTAATATTGAGCACACAAATTGCTCTTTAACAAATCCTTATTTCTAATTGACCATTGTTGAGAATCCCATGTAAAAAGGTGACACAAAAAGGGCCAAAAAAAGACATAAAACACAACAAATAGTAAATAAATAAGAAGCTCACAAATAAGTCTAGGTAAGAACTGTCGTTGTTACAAACCTAAACTAAATTAAACTAAGCTAATAAAGAAAAAAACACTAAATATTATAACGACAAAGGCTCAAACAAGAAAAACGTGCCCTAAACAACAGGGAAAAAAAAGGGTTGGGAATGATAGAAGGAAGAAGCACAATTGACGTGCCATTGAACCAACACTCATGCATCACAAATGCAGTCAACACAACCGCCCAACCCGACACTCCTAAGCCTAGATGTGTCGCACCAAAGACAATACCTCAAGAGAGTAGTGATGTCAGAGAAATGGAGTGTGTGCCTTGTTACCCAAAATACAGCCTGCAAACTCGCTCCATTTCATGTTAGATTAGGGGTTTGTACCTTGTAGTAGCAAATGCCGTTTACACCAGTATCTCAACCTCATCGTTGCGAGCTTGTGCATGAAAACAAAGCCTAAAACTCAACGACGCACCTAGAAACAATACTAAAACTCCAGCCTAAATGTTATTTTTCATAAATGTTATTTTTTATAATTCTCTCTCCCCCTTATAAGGCCCATACTTTAATCATTGACACCTTACTTTTTTTTTTTTTTTAACTTTCTTAGTAGAATGCAAATTCCACACATTAAGTCGAACAAGTGAAAATTTCATCAAGGTTAGATTGCATTATATACGCTCGTACTTACCGGTCCCATATTGTAATACCACACTGCACAAAAGGGGGACCCTTCAATAATGTCTTGTTTAATCCAAGTCAGAAGATTTTGTATGGAGAAATGAACTCAGAGATGATTTATAGATGTCCAAAATCATGTATCCAAGTGGGCCAAGCAGTAAAATAAGTGAAAAATCACCATTCCGTCGTGTCTATATATGTAGGGTTGAAAAATAACATAAAATTAAATCAAATCAAATTATTGTTGCCAAACCAAATTTGCCCTCGGTAGCTAGAATCTACTTCTTTTGTTCCATCTCAGATTTCATATTTTCCACATCATACAAGCAAAAAAAAGGTGGAAAGATTAATATATCTGAAATAGCTCAATTGTTTGTAATAAGTATTGTCTTTTTATGAATGATGTAAATATCGCATATAAAGTTTGGGAATATTTAGACCGTACTGGCAATGAATTGGACATGGATATGGTATAAAATCGTCATCATCTAACTTAAATGCAATTATATATAATACAACTAAATGTAATTTTTCCTTGTCTTTGGACTATCCTTACGAAATAAAATAACCAGTTACTTCACAAAAAAAAGTAATAATAATGAAAAAAATTACAAGATGCATGAATTTTATTTAAAATAAGGAAAAACGTTATAAATAAAGCTAGTTGCTTAGGAGTAGATATTTCTTTGGATTTAATTAAAGGCATGTGCACCATATTGTACCTCTTTTTCTCAACGCTCTAACGTCTCCTATTGATCCGTTGATTTAAGAAAAATAATACAAAAAATCTCAATATTTCGACTTGTACTAGTTGTATAGCGTATGTCAAAGTGGGGACAAAAGGAAAACAGAGGCAAAAAAACAAAAAAAAAAAAAAAAAAAGGAGGAAAAAAGAGGTCCACATTCAACCAAGATAGTGCCGAATTGCTTGGTTGCGTGAAAGGGACCATTTTTGGCATTAAAAGAATGAATGGGTTCTCCGTAATGAATGACGAGTTGAGCAAACTTTTGAAGGAAACTCAAAAAAAAAAAGTTGAGCTTCCAAGTCACTCCAAGTTTCTCCAAGTTTTCAGCAAATTAACTTTAAGTACCATTAGGGCTATCGATGGGCTATTTAGGGTGATAGCTTTTAGGTCACCTTAACAATTAGCACCTTATTTTATCGAAAATTTAGGAATCTAGGCTTCACTTAATTTGGCGTTCCTTATAAGCAACAATATACATTATGGATGATAGTTTTGGTTCAATTTGTCAACAAAAGATGATTGTTTGGCAACTGGTTTTGCACTAGTAAATAAATCTATATTATGTAAATTAGATATTATAAATATAGCACACGATACCTTGACGTGATTATTTTGTTTAAGAGTTGCCTCAAATGATCTATTGTTTTTTCATTTTTAAATAATAATCCATTGTTGAAAATATTCATATAGTTTGCTAACGAACACTTTTATTCACAATATATGATAGATTTTAAGTCGTGTGGAAACTAACGTATTTCGTTTTCTCATCATGTCAATAATTGGAATCAACTAAGTTACAGATTTTTTTTTTATGACAATTGATGGTGACTATTACAACTACCGTCTTTTTTATCATAGTAGATTACTAAAGTATCTTTATCAATGGTGAATATGCTAGATTTAGTTAAAAGTACATCAAAGTAAATACTAGAGAGCATTTATATATTATAAGACATGTTGTCACGCTCCGAAGTACGGGTAGTAACGTGGAGGATTAATTAAGTTAATCACTATAAATTTTTGATTAAAATCACCAATTAAATGACTTGGGTTCTTTTGAAAATTGTGATAATTTTAAAAACATTCTAAAACGTTTATCGTTATTTTGGAAACAGTAAAACACAAAATAAAATAAAATATTAAAGATGATTAAACATAAGTTGGGCCCCACCGGACCCATATTAGTACACATATATGGTATCGACAATAATAAATTACAGCCACAGTCGAACGTGAGAAATAATAATTTGAGTATTACATGCTTTGATTTAAGTAAAGAAACAACCTAAAACAGTATTCCTATGACTTACTTGTTCCCCTGTTGCCTCCATGTCAGTTCTAAGCTGCAATCCACCTAGAGAAAAGGTTTTAAAAATAGATAAAGAAAAAGTGAGCGGAAGGCTCAGTAGGACTAAAGGTTTAAAGAACATGAAAATGAATATAATATTTTATTATAGACAAGAGTTATAAAAATACTAGATTGAAATTCGTCAAACTCATACTTACGCTCTTGCTCTCTCTCTTTCTTTTTTTTTTTCATCCAATCTAATATAGGGTTGAGCTTTGAAAACATTAAATCAAGGTTAGATATGTCACAATGTCAGAATTATAAAATACCTTAGACAGTCTCATAAAATTTATTCTTACCATTAATCCATTAGTCATCTATAAAATTTGACTTATTACTTAGCTTCTGGCAAAGCCATCACAATCATTACCGTAGTAGCCCAGCTGAGTTTCGAGACCTGCCCCCAAGGTCGCACTCTTCACGACCCGATCTCTATGGATGGCATCATGCTCTTATGTGTATTTATTATTATTTAAATCCCATGTTACCGAGTATTTTTAATTACATTTATTATTTGATTCATTATGAATATTCATTCTTAGGTAAGTAAGGAAAAATACTAAGAAATTCATTTTGATCATTCCTTAAAAATCAAATTGAAAGAAATCATTTTGTGACCAAAGGCCTCCTTTGAAAATGTTTAAAGCGCTTTGTCTTTTATTGAAAACATTTTGAAAGAATCTTTATGGCCAAAACTATTTAAAAACCTGGCTACCAAAGAAAGGGGCAGGAATCCTATCTCGATATCCTGCATCGTGACTCAGCACCGCAGTCCCGACCCGTTTTAGGTTAGCCCCACTGAACCACGAACAACCTATAAACTAAGTTCGTCAATATCCAGCTTAGGTCATTCTTCACTACTGAGCTATTTTATGGTGTCCTAGTGTGCCATTTATATCTGTAGAATCATATTATAGGGTTAAAATATTAATTTGGATTTAAATCAGCAAAAACGGGTGAAAAAGGACAATTTTTGCAAGGTCGGGTCGGCTTGCCGGATTCCCTGGTCTGGCCTGCCGAAGTTCACAGTTCGGCCTGTCGGATGTGCAGGTCTAGCCTACCGAACTTTTCCAGGTTCGGCTTGCCAAAAGGATGAGTCTAGCTTGGCGGATTCATGAATCCGGCCTGCCGAACTGGAAACATCTGGAAAGTTCTAGATTCAAGCTTCGGTCTCCCAAGCTCAAATCTTATTTTCACCTATTTTTGTTAATTCCCAAGCATAAAAAACATTCATAGATGATCTAAAAACATAATTAAACACTTTAAAACAACTTTAAACAAGATTTACATAGAAAATTTTAATAAAATCCAAAAATGAGAAAAATAGAGAAAAAATAGAAAAACTTGATTTAAATCCATTTTTTATCAAACCAAACCTAGATTCTAGATGTTATGAGTTCTATTAACTTGGATTTAAGGTTTCCTAAGCTTAAATGAGCTCGGATTTCAAAACACAATGAAAATAAAAAAAATTTGAAAAAGTTTGAAAATTTAAAAATTAACCCTGAATTGGACGTTTTTGAGGAAGATTTGGGGCTTGGATCCTTGTTCCTTAGCTTCCATCCAGAGAAAGGAAGTCTTGGTCTTGAACTTTTTGAATCGAAATTTGAGAGAGAAAAGAGAGGGAGAGTGGCAGCGGGTGAGAGGGAAAGAAAAGAGAGAGAAAGAGAGCTGGGAGAGAGAGAACGAGAGTGAGGAAGAAAGAGGGAGAGATTAAATAGAGAAAAGGAGGGACGCGTTTGGTATTTGTCGAATTGTTTTGTTTCAAAATTCACAGTAACAAATAAAAATAAAAACAATTAAGAGTGGTTAAAAATAATTGAAAATAGCATTGATTTAGAAATATCACTAAATAGTCAAATTAAGTTTAAAAATACACTATGGCATACAAATACACCACTTTACACACTAATAACACTTAAATAAATTTTGGGGCATTACACATGTATTTTGACTCTATTGGTAGATTTTGTTATTTTTGATATTTGATTTGCAACAGTCCATGTTAAAAATTTGTATCACGTAACGCAAAATATTTTTCGGTCATAAAGCAAACTATCATAATTCAATCTAATAGTTAAAATATTATGACCTTTTAGTAAGACCAAAATGTTTATCCTACTATAAGTTTTGTCCAAATGATATATCAAAGTGTGATAGAATTTGATATGGATATGAAAAGTATTCCTCTAATTAACTTTCACAATATATCTAGAGATACAATTGGAATTTTTTTAAGGGGACACTTCTGTGCCTGTGGTAATTTTTACAATTATTTAATAACATATGTTTATTTTTTTTTGCAGTGGGAATTAAAAATTGATTATTGACAGAGACCAATTAAACATGTTGACTTATATGCAAAACAAAAGTTTTTTTTCCCGTATTTTTTTTAGGTGATATTTTTTCCCGAGTTCATTGATTAGTTTTGTACTTTTTTTATTTAATCGGCCATTTTGTTTTGTCCTTTTATGTAACTATCGTCTCTTAAAAAAATGTTTTTGATCTGTTCATCAACCTCTTTTGCTTTTCCTGCAGGGAATAATTTGTCATTTTCGATTTTGCTTTATGTACTGATGTTTGAGTTGAAGGCAAAAAACAAAACAAAAACAAAAACAAAAGAAAACAAACAAACTCAGACTAGCCGCAAGTCCAAACAATAGATTAGTTTTCATGCAAGAATAAATTTCTCCTAGTTATATGGAATGGGAAAAAAAATTGTGTAGTTCAACAAACATGTGAATTAATCGATCGGTCCAAAATTATTTATTTTTCAATTTATAATAATACAATGGCTTACAAAAACCCACATGGCTTATACTTCTTTTGACACATCTTGCCTTTTTTTCTTGATATCTTTTTTTTTTTCCTTTTTATGTTGATGAATATTGAGCTAAAATTATTTTCTTTTGCTTCCACAAGTATTGTGCCAATATGTAGTCCACTCCTTAACCAATAATATGGAGTACTAAAGATGTAGATAATTAAATTAATAAATTCTTTTCTCTACTAAGGATACGTCATTAGCTATCATATAGATTATTTAGTTAGTTATAGGCATGAAGCAATTACAACTACAATTTATTTCTCTTTAAAGAATATGTATATCTCTACGTGTATATATAAATATATATATATATATATATCCTATTGTTTATTATTCAAAGAGAAAAAATTAAAAATTTATCCATAAATAATTAAACATAATTCATTTATTTTGCTCAAAAAATTAAAAAACTTAATTATAAAATAATTTTTAATAAATGACAAGAGAGAGTTATAGCATCATAGGTAGAAAAAATTTTCTAACTAATTTTTTACCAAATTTCTATCTCGTCCCATACAAACTCTTCACCCATATTATTAATAAAACAAGGACAAAAAATTAAATATAAAATATCCATCAAAAGGCAAATAGCACAGAGGCAAAACTAAGAATGAAGCTAAAGAAACAAAAAACAAAAAATACTCCTAAAAATGTAGATTAAAAGTCCTCCTGATAATATTCTGTCATGACTATAATTGTATTATTTCGCTAGAAAGTAAAAAAAAAAAAATAAATAGAAATATTATGGTTTTATAGATTACGAAATAATAACAATAGTTAACATTAATATTATTCTAGTCATAAAAATGTTAAAAAACTATAAAATTATATACATAATTACATGCACGTCCGATGTACGTCCGTCGGACGTATATTCAAAACTAGTATACTTTAGATTTGTGATCACGAGTTTATTAGTGCAAATTCCCTTTGCCCTTTCTAAAAACATGATTGAGATTTTATTTGGTACATCATAATATGTTGTTTCGGTTGCTATGTAAGAATAATGATTAGTACTACGTATAAATTATAATAGTATGGCCTATATGTTCGCTTAGGGAAAAAATAATGTGATCCTTTTTTTTTCGAAGTAATTGTCATTAAAAAGCCCAGCCAAAGAGAATCAAATGACATGAGCTGCAAAAAAAAAAAAAAAAAAAAGACATGAATTATGATTTTTTTTAACAAATGATGATATATTTATCTGCCAAAATTATTTAAAAAAAAAGTAGTTTTGATCGAGGGGGCTTGCTTGCTTATTCTTCTCTCTCCTTCTCTTTTTTAGCTTGCCCACTCATCCTTCACTTACGTTTCAATGTATTGCACTGAGAGGCCAGTTCTTTTTTTTTTTTTGTTGAGATGAAATAAACATTATAATTATAGATGTTGAAAATTAATATCAAGATTGATTCAACAAACAAATTATTCAAACTAATGATTGACCAAAAAATAAGAGGATTTTTTCAACATATATTCTTTCTGATTGATGTCCATATTACTCCGTAAAATGGATAAATTCGAGCTAGATAAAAAAATAAACTTTATTAGGCTCTTTCAAAATACCATCAGCCTACAGGGTAAGTTCTTTTGATTAAGAACATCATATGCATATATTTTATAGGGGTGGCAAAATCATATTGCGTGTCGTGCTCGTGTCAGCACGATTATAGCATTATACAATTAGGCTAAATATAAACACGGCACAATTAATATACGTGCCACAAATGCAAACACGAACACGACCTACCTATGGTACATGTAATAAGACACGACATGATTAACACGATTACTAAGTGAGCTGTGACGGGTTGACTCAATAACAACACATATATGGCACGTTTATGACCCAGCTAATTGAAAATCAAAAAAATTAAAAAAAAACCAATAAAGAAAATTAACAAAAATACAATATCTAATTAATAATAACCTACTACAAATATTTCAAATATTTTTATTTTTAAGTTTAAATGTATTATGAACAAGCGGGTCGTGTCGTGTCGATACGTTACGACTCGTTTAATTAAATGTGTTAAAGTATATTAGACGTATTAGCACGAATCTAACCTGTTTATTTTCGTGTTATTCGTGCCAATTCATTTATGGCCCAATTAATAAACGTATAATTCAAACCCGTTTATCTCATGTCGTTTTCGCATCGTATCATCATGTCTTGTCTGAAATTGTCGACCCTATATACATACATATATATATATATATATTGTTGACGTCGATTTTCGTCCACATCAAATCTCCAAAAAAGAAACTTAGAAGCTACAATTTTAACAAAAGATTGCACAAAAACACACAAAAACGTGAAACTTAAATAGATTATCACAATCAAGATACATGTGGACAAAAACTATCACCACTATAGAATAAGATCTCAATAAATAATTATTTATGTAATACGAAAACAAAACATATAAAAAGAAAAGAAAAGAAAAGAAAAAATCTTAGCAGAGAGATCAAAGCTACCTCCTCTAGAGAGGATTCCCTTTTTGATGGAATATCAAACAGATTAATTGTAAGAGTTTTAAGAAAAATATAAGAGAAAAAGAACATATAGAATTCTAGGGTCTCCTTGATGACAATCTATGGCTAGTCCATTTGTAATAGAAATGTAAACTTTCTTTAAAGGACAATTCCATTATTTTTTCAAGTCTAATATACAATGTATTTTTTTAATTTAGAACCTACTGAATACTTACAAAACAATGAGTTGAAGTCTAATATATATAACCTATATGTAGCCTATTTAGCAAAGTTGATTCTATCCAACTTTTTAGTTAGAAACAATGTAAAGCTCTAATATGTCTACAGTAAAAAGAAAAAAGCTGCTACAGTATGTAAAGCTCTCATATGCTATGTATTTACAGTTCTAATCACCATACTAAACACCTAATGTATTTTTAATTTAGAACTCACTGTTTTGTGGATAATGAAAACCCCATAGAATTAAGTAAAAGTGCTCTTCTTGACAAAGATCTTTGCATATAAACAACAACACAATATAATCAATGAGTAATAAGATTTTATTATTATTATTTTTTAAACTTGATAAGGGATTCAAACCATACACCTTTTGATGTGGTAGGATATGAGTTTTTCACTAAGCTATGCCTTCAACCACACACATAAGATTTTTCAAAGAAATATAGTTTAAGGACTGAAAAAGAAAGTAAAGAAAATAAAGGACAATATAAATGGTCTCTAAATGTGAAAGGCGTAGAAATTATAAAAAACAGTGTGTCCAAAATCAAGTCAAAATTTCTGATAGTATACTGAATGTTAGATTGTTAAAAGCAGCTTTCAACGTTTGATCTAATCAGAGAAGAAAAGGCATTTTAGATAGAAGGGGAAAAAGAACGAAATTTTCTTAATCGACATTTTCAAAAGATGTTTCCATGTTTCTCAAATTGACACTGTCAAATATGGAAGCACTAGACTCATCATCACCGTTACCATTGACTCCATCGTGTTTTGTAATTATAACTCGTATGTATTCTTTTTCACTTCATTTTTATTCTTTGAGATTTAAGGTTTGTTTTAGCCCTTCACAAGTAACGATCTCACAATTGTGCAACAATGACTTTAAAAGGATGTAATATCGGTTTAAATAAATCATAGTATATTTGGCTACTTCAATTTAAACTATGACTTTTAATTGCTACAATGTAAAGTTCTCGCATATTAAAATATATAATAAAAATATAGTGTAAAACTCTCATATATCACAATGTTTGAACAAAAAGTTTTGGTTTAAACCATACTTCCCAAATATACTTTGAGTTCTATGTTATTTTCAAATGTTAAATATAGAACGGATCCCTGATGAAGGACTTGAACCTTTCTCCAAGTGGAAATACTTTCAAGCAATACGTGAGACTTTCTTCTTTTTCTATTAGCTGACTAATGACTCTTCTTCTTACCACCAAAAAGTCCTAATCCCTTGTTCTATTTTCTTGTCCCTTTTGTTGTCCCTTACTAGTTTTTCCATACATCGTTTAAACTTAACAACTTAAACACATAAATAAGATCTAAATATTAAAAGTAATTAATCAATTCATTCAAGTGTCAAAACTGAATTGGGGGACAGTCAAGGAGATAAGACAATAGGACAACAGATCTTGATTCACCTTGAAAGATGGCCTTTGTGTCTCTGTTTTTATATTAATTGCCACACCCTATGAAACTTTGCGTTTTCCCCTTATTTTAAATCAATTTTTCACCAAATTTATTCTTTCTCTTGTTTTGAAAATTTCCTTCAAAGAAACTATAAAAGTCTCATAAAACCGTTGGGGGCAAAGCAAAAGGTGAGTACCAAATGCCGATAAAATTTAGGTAAGAATGCAAGAATAATCTGCCCCACGGGTTTGTAAATTAGAATAATAATAATAATAATAAGAATAATAATATCAGGGAAACATAGGACGTGCCCAAATCTATGATTAAGCATGCTTTATTTGGTATGAAATCCGAGGGTTCCTATAAATGGACCTTTAATTATAAATGGAATATTGAAATATAAGGAGAAGAAAGAAAGAAAAAAACAAGAAGAACAAATAATAGATAGGAGATGTGAATCAGAATCAGCAATCCAGAAATAAAGTTGGTAGGAGCATAAATGTAGCAGGACACAAAATCGTAATAGAGAATCTTCATACGGTAAAACCATCATAAAAGACGCTACTCAAAATCCATATTCTACTACCCAATTCAGTAATGAAAATCTTGAAATCATGGTATCATTACACTTACGTTACTTTTGGTAATGACTTCAAGTCTTCAATGACACCACAAAAGTGCCCCTAATTTTAAACTATTTAAATAAAAGATTATAAGCAATAAAATTGTGAATCTGACAAAGTATTCAAGATCTCATTGTGTACCCGTCGTGATTTATGGTTTAATAGTTATTTTTGACGTGGAACGTAATTTCCATACTTCAACTATTGGTTGACAACTTTTTTTTTAATTTTTTTCCCAAAAAAAAGAATTTGCCAACAACATTTTTTTGAGAAAAGAATTTGTTGGGCCAATCCCACTCAATTAATCAGTATATGGCACATGTTGTCTCTAAGACGTTGGTATCTATCGAATTAAGATTTTTTCAATACAAAACTAATTTAAAACTCTTTTCAATCTAATTCAAAATTTCTCTTTTGAATTAGGTTAGTCAAGATCTCACGGATTCCTAGTTACGACAATGTCTTGCCCATGTGTAAGGCGTATGACCCCTGCAACCACGATCCCTGCAGCCTGACGTGCAGATATATGTGATAGTGGATGTTGGAAGACGATCACTTGATGCTAAAAAGAGAACCAGACACCTCCGAGGTGCAACCCCATTGGATCCTCATATAAATACTCTCTCTATACCAATTTGAGGGGACTTTACACCCCGCTGTTATACTCCTCAAACACTTCCTTCACCATAGCGTCAAAATCCCTCCTTCGGAGCCAACCGCTGTACGTCAAGGCGAAATAAGACAACAGTGGTGAAAGCGACGAGATACATATTGACGTTAAGACAACCATTCTAATAGAATAATTGGCTAACAACTTTAAATTATATAAGAAAAAAATTAATTTTTGTCATGTCGAGACTCTAAACCAGAAGAAGGGATTGGATTTTTGACACCAAAGCATACTAGCTAATCCAGGTCAAATTAGCCAACTGGAAGGAATTTTATAAAGGGTGATAATGATAGTTCCTGCGCCTCCCCTAGTTAGCAAACACAATTTGAACTTAATTCATCTGAAAATAATTTTTTTTGTTCAAAAAAAAAAAAAGCCAAAAGATAATCCTCTAAATCCTTGAAAAAAGAAAAGAAACAAAAACGCAGACAAAAACAAAGCTACCCTGAGGGCACATCGTAATAAAGTCCAAAACCAGGGCTAATTACTGATACAATCAGCCCTTTAAACGTGAATTTAACCCTAAACACAAGAAAAGTACAAGGCCAAGCCAGGCGACAATAGCCCACGCGCCGTTGAGCGAGTTCGTGGCGAAATTTCAATTTTTGTTTTCCAATTTCTCCCCTCTTCTTCCCTTGTGTTTATATATATAGTTATATACACATACAGAAGAAGAACTGCCCTGAAAATCTTCCGAAAATCACATTCCATTCTCTCTCCATCTCCGATTCTCTCGAATTTTCAATTCGAGAAAATCACTCTTGAAAACAATCTTCTCTGAATCCAGAAAGAAGGCCTCGCTCGCCGGCGATGACGTCGGAGCTGATCTTCCGAGGCCACGAGGCCCAACCCGTCGCCGACACCTACTCGCCGAAGTCCCTGAAGCCGTGGTTCTCCGTGGCTCACCCGATTCGCTACATCCTCCGCGAGCAGCGCCTCGTCTTCGTCCTCGTCGGCATTGCCATCGCCACCCTCGGCTTCACCCTCCTCCCTGCCTCCCACCCTCCTCAGGACTACGCCCCGGTCTTCAACTCCTTGCCGGAGATCGAGACCACCAGCCACCTCTCCCACCGCCAGGGCTACGAGCGACGGTTTGGGATTCCGAACTGGAATTCTGGTGGGAAGATTCCTCTGGGGCTTAAGAGGAAGGGCCTCCGGATCGTCGTCACCGGTGGGGCCGGATTTGTCGGGTCCCACCTTGTTGATCGGCTGATCGAGCGCGGAGACAGCGTGATCGTCGTGGACAATTTTTTCACCGGAAGGAAGGAGAATGTTATGCACCACTTCGGAAACCCTAGGTTCGAGCTCATCAGACACGACGTCGTTGAGCCTCTACTCCTCGAGGTCGACCAGATCTACCATCTCGCTTGCCCCGCCTCCCCTGTTCACTACAAGTTCAACCCCGTCAAGACAATTATATCCTTCTGATTATATTCTTCTTCTTCTTCTGTTCAATTTTTTGATATGATTTATTCGAACTGAATTCCTTAATTCCCGAGTTTTTTCGGAATTGCACAAGACCAATGTGGTGGGGACTTTGAACATGCTTGGGCTAGCCAAGCGAGTAGGCGCTCGGTTTCTGTTGACGAGCACGAGTGAGGTGTACGGTGATCCCCTGCAACACCCTCAAGTCGAGACCTACTGGGGAAACGTCAATCCAATTGGTACGTTTCGTTTCTCTTTTTTTTTTTGCCCTTTTCCGGTCATCTATGGCGGACTGGTTTTCTCTTCGCTAGTGCGCGGAGGAGCTCGCACGGGATTGACGCGGTTCTGTCTTCCCTCACGTGGGCCCACCGTGGTGGTGGGGCCCATACGGCCAACTCCTTAGATCTGGATGGATTGTCACGGTCAATGAGGAAACCGTGATTATCGGGTCCACTATTCGGACGGTTCTCACATACACACAGAGCTTTCATAATATTATTAGGACGGTTTAGTATTATTCTAAAATAGGCGTAAATATTTTTGTTTTAAAAAATAAAATTTTTTTAAAAATTATGTTGAAAATGTTTTTAAAATTTTTATGTTTAAATATATGTAAAAATATTTTTAAAAATTTTGAAAACAAATACAAACGCGTATTTCGTATCCTTGAGACTTGAATTATGGCGGAGTAACCAAAAAAAAAAAAAAAAAGGGAATGGGAAAAGGGTGTTTTGTGATTTGGTAGACTTGGTGGGAGTTCTAGTGAATGTGCATTAGAGCTGAGATGCAGATTACAGGCGGGTTAACTGACAAAGTTTGGTTGGGACTACTGAATGGATGACAGGTGTCCGAAGTTGTTACGACGAGGGAAAGCGTACGGCCGAAACGTTGACGATGGACTACCATAGAGGAGCTGGAGTTGAGGTTAGTATTTTATATTATTTTCACTTTTCTTTATCCTTTTTCTTTTCTAGTAGTCTGTACTATATATTGATATATTTTGTTGTGTTTCAGAACATTGTTAAAAAATTGTCTATGCCCAATTAAACAAAAATTTGTTTGATAGCTAATTGCATTTTAAGATTAGTGCTCTTAATTTATTAATTGGCCATGTTATTAGAAAATCCGAAAAATGCAAATCCTAGTACTAGGACTAGACATGATTGTGAGATGGATAGCGATGGCCTGGACCCAATCTGGATTGTTGTTATGTCACAGTCCACACCTTCACATGCGTGTAAAAGGGACCCTTTTGAAAAATTAAAGGTTTGATTTTTTTTTTTTTTTTTTTGAATTTGATGCAGGTTAGGATTGCCAGGATCTTCAATACTTACGGGCCAAGAATGTGCTTAGATGATGGCCGCGTTGTTAGCAACTTTGTTGCCCAGGTACACTACTACAAATTTGATAAAGGACCTTTTTCAATGCTTTAATACCGGCACTTCATTTTAATGGTTAATTAAATACTGATTAGTGGCAATTTTGCAGGCATTGAGGAAAGAGCCTCTAACTGTTTATGGTGATGGGAAGCAGACAAGGAGTTTCCAATATGTTTCTGATCTGGCAAGTCATAGAACTTTATATTCTATTTCTCTTAAAGTTTTCAAAGTTTTCTTCTCTTTTTTTTTTCCTTATCTTTTCCTCTTTTTTTTTCAAATACGGTGCCTGCCTAGATACTTTATTGCTAATTCTTGTATTAGGGTGTTTGGCATTGTAGTTAGAACCATTGTTAGAATTGTTTACATTGTAGTATTTTTATTTTATTTTATTCCTTTTTTTTTTTTTGTAGCATGTGAGAGCTTTACACTGTTCTTAACTGAAAATGCATACATGTTACGAAATTAACAGAGTTTTAAATTACTCGCTTGGAGATTTACAATTTTACCGGCTGCTTATGGTGAATTAGGCAAAAAGTTTGATACTAATGTTTGAGTCTGGGTTTCTCATTCTGAGACCATCTTGCATAATATTCTTCCCATGTGCCATGTGCATAGCACATTTACAATCGACGTCAGTTCCTCAAAACTGCATTAAATTACATAGCGTTCGTAAATGCTCTGAATTTTTTTTTTACTCTGTATGGATCCCATCGCCTTTATCAATTTATATATGTAGAGAGTTTCCGCAGAGATGCATGTTCCATGTGACCAGCACCAACATTAAGGCTTAGAAGGGACCAGCTATCTTAATTGAACCTTTGGATGGTATATGCCACATAGTTTTGTATGCATTAAAATTTAGAAGAAATAGTGAGAAATTAAAGTCCCTTTCAATAATTGAATCTTTTCTTCAATCAAAAGAAAGATTAAAAAAAAAAAACTGGGAAAATTCCTAAGAAAGTCAATGGCCCTTTAAGGTCATCAATGAGGACGAGCGGGAAGCGTCTGATGTTACTCAGGTGTTCTAGGGGGTAGGATTTGGCCATTTTGGGCAGGCTCTATGCCGAAGAACATTTTCATTGTTTGGTGTCTTAGGTAGAGAGTTCTCTCTGTCACGGTCCACCGGAAGGGGGGAGCAGGGATCCTCTCTCTCTCTCTCTGTGCGCTGTGCATGGGAAGATTGAGTTCTTTATCCCACTGAGAAATACATTATAAATGCTAATCTTCTGTCTTTTTTTTTTTTTAGTTTGCTGAATGACACTAAAAATGTGTCTGAAATGTGTCTTAATAGGTGGAGGGTCTTATGCGCCTCATGGAAGGAGAGCATGTTGGACCTTTCAATCTTGGGAACCCTGGTGAATTCACCATGCTTGAACTTGCCAAGGTGAGCATATTACTCTTATGGACCACCTCTGATCATTTTTTCCATTTCTTTTGGTTTATGCTTTTTTTACTCTATGATGCAACTGTCATTTTTCATTATATCTTTCTCCAGGTCTTTTGTTAGTAAATGATACAACTGTCTTTTACCCAGTTTTCTGCATTTTTCTCTTACTATTATTTTAGCTTTGCTTAAAAACATTAGTTGATAGCATCTTGGTTCTTGAATGATAATGTCTGTTGGAGATCGTATTAGAACTAAATAACAAATTGATAAGGTATTTCTTTCATATCTGCTATTAGAAAAACTGCTGTCTTCTTTCTCTTTTTTCTCAACGGTTCATGGTTTTCACGCTTTTAGGAGTTCAATTTCTGTCTATTAAGTTTCATGGATTTCACACTTTTAGCAGTTCAACTTCTGACTATAAAGTTCTAGACGAAGGACCATACGCTCTTGTGTTGTTCAATTAGCATTAAACACAAAAAACTTAGGATAAATGATATAAATTTCATGACTTCTTGTTCGCGGAAACCTGAGCTCCGAATCTTCCATGCAAATTCCTGCAGGTTGTCCAGGAAACAATTGACCCTGACGCAAAGATAGAGTACAGGGCCAACACAGAGGATGACCCTCATAAAAGGAAACCTGACATTACAAGGGCTAAGGAACTTCTGGGCTGGGAACCAAAGGTATCCTTGCACAAGGGACTCCCTCTAATGGTTAAAGACTTCAGGCAACGCATTTTTGGTGACCACAAGGAAGGTGGTTCTTCCGGTACCGCAAAGGCCCGAGAGAGAGAGAGAGAGAGAAGAGAAAGTATGTATTAGCTTTTTCCCTGCTTCCAAACGATACCGTAATGGCAGAAATAGCAGCAGCATATTGTTCGTCTCTTCGGAGTAGATCCTTGGGTATCACACTTGGCATTTTGTTTTACTTACCTCCATCTTCGTGACTTTGTGTCTTTTATCCTTTCTAAGCTTTCAAATAGACAGTGAGCTTTTCCATTTCTAAAATCACTTGATATGGCTTATGGTGTTTAGCTTTCCACATTTTTCTTATTGTATAGCGGTGATTACATTGGCTTATGAACTTTTTGAGGAGACAGCTTGAGTTCCATTAAGTAATTGAGTGAAAATTGTTTAGTAGTTAACGAGGTTTGCTGAAGGGAATAAAAGAAAGAAATTGAAAAAGCAAATTGATTACTCGAGCTCCAAATTAGATTTGTTTTTGTTTTGGGGGTCTTCTGTTGTTTTTATGCAAGAAGTGCTTTACATTGGTTTGACGACAATAGTGCTTTAAATAAATTTAAGAATAGAACTTATGGTATGGAAAAACAATTGCTAGTGAGGTGATTTGCCTTGGTGTACTAACTAATTAGTGAGGGACAAAGCAAAAATAGCAAATGATATAGAGCCTTTGCCAACATCATTTAATTTTGAGTTAGTTGCCCCAAGTTCTTTTGCATGTAATTCAGGATAACATTTACTATGAACTGAACTCATCTGAAAAGAACCCTTTGAAGTAGAAGACCCAAATTCTCTTTATTCCACTTCCCTCACATGACACATTTGCTATTTGGACGACAATTGAAGTCCGCCATCTATAACGCATCTATAGAACATAAACCAGGGTTATTGCAGCCCTAATACTCAACACAGAGCTAGGGCTACATAAGAGAGTGATGTTGCAAGCGACGGCCTTTCAGTCCACAAAAGTAGCTCCTGAAAGACTGTATCCGTTGCGGCTCCTTCTTGCCAACATTTTCCGGAGATACCACTGCAGTCACAAGCCTCACAACTCCGTTGTTGAATGCATGAACTGGACATGGCACACTGAAAGAATCCTCACCGTTCTCAGTGTGCCTATCAAGCCAGTCTATGATGTCTGCAAAGACGATCTCAATATTCTCGTCTGGCTCTCCAGACGTCAAACCGTGCCACATTCCGGGGTATAGCTTTATGGTCTTGTCTCTGCTGCTGGCTTTTTCGTATAATGCTCTGCTCACTTCAGGGTCCGTTACTGTGTCCGCCTCCCCGTGCAATACAAAAAATGGAAGCGTCACCTGAGCAAAAGAGTCGAAGAGAACTCAGTTTGACTACAAGGGAGCTTAAATTCATAGGTTTAGTAATGTTTGTAAAGAGGGACCGAGACGTGTAAAGGGCCAATGCGGTATTGTTGCGCTTCTCAAAGAATTTCTGGTTCTAGTTTCGCTGACAGGAGAAGCTAAAAGCTAGAATATTTAGCTTATTAAAACTGGTGTGAAAAGTGGTGTTATCATGTGCCAATCAGTTTTAGAATCTTTTACCAAACAATCTACGTCCGAAAGATTTGAAATAATCAAAACCAAAAGCACGTTTATCAAATACCGATTGTTGCTAAAATTCACTCACAATCACGTTTACAAGCTGCAAAAGCAATCCCCTACCTCGTGTAAACTGTCTTCAAGGCTCATGCTCGTCCGTAGCATTTCTAGCGCTGTTTTCAACCTGGGCTTGTCTTGGTATATAAGCTTGTTGTGCCTTATCTGCATCCATTGTTGAGGCAAGAAACACTGTTATTAGTACTAATTTACACCTCCATTATGATGGGTTGATGTGTTGCTAGAGATTGAGAACTAGAATTTCACCTCTTCACGCTTTACACGGTCTTTGAAGGCTGAATCAATGACATCCTTGGTGGGGACTATCTTCCATTTTGGAATAAGCTCTTCCACTCTGGTCAGTAGATTCACAACCAAAGGGTGTGGCTTCACCTTCTCTGATATCTAACAAGACATAGGGGGATATAAGTTACAGCATACAAATACAAGGGTGTTTTGGCAACATCAGTTCTACCCAAAACCTTTCGTGGCTACTAGGTAAAGTTCTTACATGTTACAATGATTAAAAAAAATAAACTACAATATAGAGCTCTCACGTATTACAGTTTTCTGTTCAAAAGTTTCAATTATAACTACACTTTTTAAATACCTTATGTACCTTTTTTTCTTACCTTTTTAAGGGGGTTTATTCTTAATAACTAAGCATTACCTTTCTTGATAAATGTCCTAAGAATTTCTTTCTTTTTTATGAAAATGAGTCGCAACAGTAATAGATTAGATTTCATTAATTTCATGGATTAGAAACTTTGAACTACGCTAGCAAGAATGCAGATTTGTGATCACAACTATCTTATATATAATGTTTTGACAACTCTGTTGATTGCTAATGTAGGTTTAGTATTTAGCTCATATAGTATAGTATTTAGAACATTTTATGCGGCTATATTCTTAAATTTAAACGATATAACAAAATATAATTAGAAGAATAACAAATAAGGCAGGAAATTTGAAACAACAGATCTAGATTCTACGAATGATTAAGATTATTTATCAATATGAAAACCCACTTCCTCAATGCCATTATTTTTTGTTTTTGCGCATATTTATGGGGTTCCCTAATTGTCAAAGCAAGATACTAGCCAATAAAAAAAGGGCAAATTAAATTGAACCTATGGCTGAAGGATGCACATAATGTAGAAGATGCTAACCTTACACATGGGTGCAACAAGAACTGCACCATTCCAAAAAGAAGGGTCCTTTTTGTGAAGTAAAAGGGCCACTGCCCCTCCCATGGACTCCCCATACAAGAACCTACTCTTGTCCTTGTACTCTTCCTGCACTGCCCGCCATGTCCCAAAAATGAAAAAGAAGAGGAAAAAAAATTTCTTCCTTACAGTATAGTCAGACGTAGTTTTAAATTGTTAGATCTTCATTAAATTTTGATAGTTTTTTATTTTTTTAAAAAATAATTTATTGTGATTTTGATTAGATCTAAAATTTAAAACAGACACTACAAATAGAGTATTAGCTTTTAAAAAATATATTTCAAACATTCGGTCTAATTTGCAATGGTATATGGTTATACAGTAAAAAAGGTTAGGCAAGAAAAACATAAGATATTATGGTAAGCATACATACCACAGATTGACTTGAAAAAATCGTTGCAATCGGCAATGATATTCTCAAATTTCTTGATGTAACATCTGGCCCCTCTTGACCTTCCATGGCCCTCGTAATCAATCCCAAACACTGCATGTCCCGCACAAGCTAGTTTCATTCCACAACCTGTGAATTAATGAAAATGCTTGACATTTTTCCACAATTTCGGTGATAAATCCATCTATAATAACGATATATTAAGTGAGACGGCGGGTTTTGCTCACCTCTTATAAAAAAATGTCATTTAAATTAGTAACTTGTCAAGCAAATTTAATCAACGAGTAACCCAATTAATAAGTGATTAACCACCAATCAATTAGTCGATTATTGATTCATTATTTTTTTTAAAGTTGATACGTGACTATTTTTATTAGAACCCAAATACCTATTTATCATTACTAGATTATAGAAGCAAATTCAGGATCTATCTATATTTTTAATAATAAGGGATTAGGGTAAAAAATAGTTGTTTCAATCCCTATTTTTAAGTAAATATCCTCACTTTTCCAAAATCAGAGAGATGCCGAATCATATCATTTGTGAATTAACTTGTAATTCTAAAAAGACGGAAACACCTTAAAACAAGCTCCATTATTCTAAAATCCTTGCAGCCTCCTTTTTCACTCTCTCCCTGCTCGGTTTCTCATTCTCTCTCTCTCTCTATGAGCCTCTCCCTCGACTGAACAACCATCTCTCTTTCTCTGAATCCTCTCTCTCTCCGTGATTTTCTCTCTCTCTCTCTCTCTGCTATGAGTTACAATTTCTTTACATTGTCTTGAGAATTAATTTGGTCCCATATTGAAAACTCTTTTCAGCCCGAATGGAAGAGGCCCAGGCCTCACCATTACTGCTGTGAGACCCACGTGATTGGACTTGGGCCTATGAGAGATCTGAGCTGTGGCCCGTTCGGCTATATAATGCCGCTCTCCCATGTTATGATTTCATCCTGCTTGTCAATTGGCCGTAAGCTTAAATTAGAAAAAGTGCGGCTAAAGTTTTAAGATTGGATGACCAATCGGCTAATTACAACTGTGTAATTAATTATGGCAATCTTATATAATTATATGTGATGGGACAATTGAATGGATCCACATGGCAAAATGTCAAAAATTGAATAAACGTAGAGCAAAGTGTAGATTAAATTAAGCCCAGCTGTCACTGTCTTAGACCTCGTACCCGTCCAATCACCCTTAACGAGGTCCCCGACCAACTTTATTTGAGGCTCGTGACCACTGTTTGAGAATGTCAATGTTTTTGTTAGAGCCCAACAATTTCCAGTTTGATTAATTAATTAATTATTTCATTGTCAACCAAAACCAAATCCAGCAAACTTCTAATCTCAATCGTCATCAAGAGAAGTTCCTTTCTAAGCCCCAAAAATCGATTTTAAAAAGCAATGAGGATGGGTGGCTGGCTAATGGCGACCGAACCAACGGGGCAGAAAAAAATTAGATCAACGAAGCTTTACTTAACATAGGAAAAGTCTTCAAAGACTACTATTAATGGTTTGAAAAACACTTTTAATTTTTAAAACACACAGCCGGTAGGGCCCACCCATTATTTCTACTCCTGTCGGATGTACAAAAGTGCTTTAATTTTTTTTCTTCTTCAATCAGAAGACGTGGTATTATGGGCTTTCAATGACGGGGCATTGATGAAAAAAACAAAAACGCTATCCATTGCCATCAATTGATTTTAATCAATTTTTTTAGTTAAAAACATTATTAAATTTTGACGTGTTATATTAAAACAAAATAATTATTATAATATAAAATTTTTATATTTTATAATATTTATAATTTTAATCAATAATTTTAACCATCATGTTAAATCAAATTACAAACAAATAAGAAAGCTGTCAAAATTGGCTGAGCTTCTCTCTCTTTTTGATGAATAAAATTGGCTAGCGTTTGCTGCATAGCTAGATAGATGAATAGGGTTTTGTTTTTCAATCATTCCCAAAAAATCCTACCACAACATAATATAAAATCGATCTTAACAATGATTTTTAAAAGATGTAATTATCTTTTAAAAAATAAAGATCTAACTAAATAATGTTTTAATTATTACACTTTTATAAAGTCATTATTCGTTAAATAAATGTCACGTTACACCTTTAATTTTTATATAATATGGTGCTAAAATGACCTTTTACAAAATAAACAAAATTGAAGAAAGTTATTGTCCCCGATAGAACCAAAGAACACCGAGAGAAGATAAAGTATGCGACAGCACTAGTTGTGGGACTTTGAGAAGTTGATAAGTATAACAGAAGTTTAAAGAACATCCTAGAAAATGTGTCACCTTTATTTTCTGTCTCATTAATATAGAACCATATTTTTCGTTCATTTTTTTTATTAATTTTCTAGTCCAATTCAGAAATAAACAAGTGCAAATTTACGTTTTGGGACATATAAATGAAGAACAGAAGATGAAAAGTGTTATGAAGAAAATTTATAAATTATTATTTTGAGGGTATATATAAAAGAAGAAAATGGTTCCAATTAACTGGAGCAGTACCAGCCCCAGAATAATTATTGAGAATAAAATATTAGACTCACCGACTAAAATATACATTGTCATAACTCATAACTGATTTTCAGCGTACCATTAATGCTACGTACGTCAGGAAAAAAGAAAATGCACAATGCAAATAAACGACGTAGCTAAAAGGCAAAGTATAAGAACAAGGCAACAAAAAGCCAGCTATTTTTGGAGAGATTTTATATAGCTTCTGATCAAGTATCTAAAACATTCCTTTTTTATCTTATTAATAAGTGTGAGGAATCGTGTGAGATTTAATTTTCAGTTTGCTAAAAAAAAAAAAACCTAGTACTGAACGAAACAACTATAAAAGGCAAAAGTGCGTTGGTATTATCGTAACTATTTTCTCATCTTCGCTTTGATCTTTCATTAAGTATGTTCAAAAATATGAGGGACAAAAATCAAGATGGTAGAAATTTTTTCTTTCAGAATTTTCTTTATGTTAAAGTAAGCTTTCTCTCAGATTGATATAAATAATTGACAAAAAAGAAAGCTAAGGTAATAGGTAAAATAATTGGATCCATTTAAAGCTAGACTAAGTTGTTGTAACAATCCATATGGCAGAGAAACTAGAAGGGGAAGAAGGCAAGTAAGTCATTAAAGAATATTTATTACCTCTCATGAAACCGCTGCATTCCATACCATACCCTGCAAACCACCATGAATGCAAGTTCAATAATGAAGTTCAACCATCCCCATAGGAAAAAAAAGAAAAAGAAAGAAAAATTAACAAAAAAGAAAAAGAAAACACAGAAGAAAGAGAATACCGTGACAAAGAAAAACTAGAGCTTTTGGGGAAGAAAAAGGCAACCATCTGCAAGTGAAAAGCTGCACTCCTCTTGAGTTCCTAATGTAATCCTTCTCTCGTTCAAAACATCACAAATTATCAGAAAACAAGGGTGGTTAAAAAAAAAGACAAAATATGTACACGCAATTGTAGAGGGAAAATCAGGCATATAAATTTAGTTACTTGATATTGAAGACTTACTTCTTGATATTCAACCTCCATATCTTTGTGTGTATATATATTTGTTTTAATGTAACGATGGAGAGAGAAGACCAAGAGAGAGAACTTATATGTTTTTGCTATGAAACCAGAAAGAAGTTTAACATAGTTTCATCCAAAGAGATATGTTCATAATAAAACCTGTTGTTTGGCACCTAAAGAGAGAATGGTGATTTGAAGAAGTGGAATTAGGTCATGGGGGATGAATGTTACGTTATGTTATGAAGGATCAAAGAGATAACTTTTGTTTAGCTGAACAGATGGGCAGAATCTTCCCAAGAAGAGAAAATATTAGAGAGGAAAAAAGAAACCTGTGGATGGAGAGAGAGAGAGAGAGAGAGAGAGAGAGAGAGAGTGAGGGGTGAATGTGAGGTCTATTTCTAATATGATGGGCAAGGTTTGTTTTCGATCAAAGAAATGGTGTAATTAGGTGCCCATGCCGTAAATATATATATATATATGCATATAAAATTTTCAGGATCTTGTTTTTAAGTCCATAATGTAACACCAAAAAAAATTAGCTATCCTAGTAAAGTGCATCTTAGACAACCATTATGTTGAATATAAATATCATGTTACTTTTTGCACTTTTAAGATATTTGAAAATATAGTCTTTTTTAGTAATTTTATAAACAAATGTTATGAGACACCAATTATATTGAGCATCACAAACTAATAAAATAAGGGTTACATAACAAAAAACCAACAAATAAAACTCAACTTATATGAATTGTTGTACTTAGCATATAAATTATGAATTATGGCCAATGATTTTAGAAACAAATGTTACAAGGCACCAATTGTGCATTACATACCGAAAAAATATGGGTCATGCAATATAGAACCTGTAAATAAAGTCCATCTTAAATTAGTTATGGTAATTAGCATTGTTTAAGCACTTTTTCATGATTTATAGTTATAGTTATTAAGTATTGGGTAACAATCAAACTAACTTAAATCATTGATATTTTTTTGTTATTAATCTCACACCAAAAAAAGAACTTATTTAAATTTTATTATATGATGATGACGGGTTTGATTCAACACATATCTCTTACTAGTTGTAAAATTTTCATTTACGTTTCACATTTTTATGTCGTTTTGGCAAGAATCACCGTTGTTACAAACGTAAGATAAGGAAATCCACAAGGTAGACATCAAAGCACAGAAGAGCGAGCCCCCTTACCTGTAGAAGAGAAGACAAAAAAAAAGGGTAATCGATTAACACACTGCATGCTGCTGCTTTTTTTTTTTTTAAGAGAGAGAAAGTTTATTATCCCATCACAATATTTTCCCCAATAAATGAACAATTAATCAAAATCACACCTGTATTCTGCTTGTTATATATATTATTTAATACGATGACTTATTAGAAACATAAACACCTTAAAATAATATAATACAATAGACATCGTTTAATGTGTGTATATATATATATATATAATAATGATAGAGTAAAAGGAAAATATAATTTTATATGAAGGAAAAGATGAAAAATGGGAATAAAGAAATAAAAAGAAAAAGATAATGAAAGAAAGAAAGAAAAGTAATTGAAAAAGGGGATAAAGGGGGTGAGGGAGTGACGTTAACGAGAGATAGGAGAAGTATCAAAGTGTACATTCTAACTTTTATTTGGGTAATGATAGATTGGTTGTCTATAGGGTCGGCAATACGGGTTGCGACACGACGACACGACACGAATCTGACACGCTTTTTTGCGGGTTAGTGTCGAAAAATTTGACCACGGGTCATTTTAGTGTCGACCCGAAACTGACCCGTCAAAAAACGGGTCGTGTTCGGGTCAACCCGTCTGACACTAAAATGACTCGTTTCTGACCCGTATTTAATTAATTAACTTTTAAAAAATTAATATTATTTCATATATAATATAAGCTCTTAAAATATCAAATCCTACCTCTCTTATCACTCATCTTCTTGTTAAAGTGGTATGAAACTCTTCTAATTTTATTTTTTTTAATATTATATATATTAATGTGGGCGGGTTAGAGGCGGGTTACGGGTCAAAATCAGGTTACGGGTCAAAATCGGGTTACGGGTTATTATTTTTTAACACTGTGCATAAGAAACGGGTTGACACGGGTCGGGTTCGTGTCAACCCGTATCAAAACGGGTCGGGTTAGGGTTGAGAATTCTCAACCTGTTCGGGTCACGGGTCGGGTTAGTGTCGACCTAATTTTGTAAAAATTAACTCCAACCCGACACGCAAACCCGTTTTGCCACCCCTAGTTGTCTACTGGTGCTCCTTTTCTGATATTTGCGCCAATAATTGTCAGGCCTTACCAAAAGAAAATAATTTTTGAAAAATACTATAGGAGTAAATATTCAGCCCAATGAACAAATTGTATAATATTTACCAAAATTGTATAAGAAATGTCAGATTTTATAAAATGTCACGTACACTTTTAAGATGTTAGCAACTGTTACCTTGCGTATCAATTTAGTTGTTTAAATTAAACGTAGATCAAAATGACTTTAATCTCATCTAAATAACCCAACAACAAATCTATTTTTTTCTCTTTTTTTTTTGAATTCTTCCTTTTCTCTATCCCGCTCTCCTTTGTCTGTCTCATTTCTCTCTCTCCACCCTTTTTGTCTCCCCATTTCTCTCTTTCTTCTTTGATGATGGATTTGGTTTCACAATGAGGGAACGAAGGAGATGAGCGACAAGGAAGGGCCACGACAAGCAACGAATTACAATAACAAGTGAGTCTAGTTCGACGGCAACGGGTGAATCTGATTCAACAATAAGGGAGTGACGAAGAAAAGCAAAGAATATTATGAAAATAATGCGATAGAAATAAAAAACAAAAAACACATAAAGATATACGTGGAAACTTAAGATGGGAAAAAACTACGGGTAGAAGAGAAGAAAATCACTAATCTCATGAAGATTATAAGATGTAGGCGATTAACGAGGCTAAAATTTGATAATGATAAAATTCTAACGTAACACATCATATATATAGGTATAAACAAAACCCTATGAGCCAAAAAACATAAACTAAACGGCCCAAAAATACAAAGATCCGTACTGTGAAAGTGGAGCCCCCATACTCCTGATGAGATCAGTGGTGAGCTACAGGATCGGGCCCTGTGACACCCGTTATTCTCCTAACGGGTATTGAGGTAATTAAATTAATTTTTAATGTATAAAAAAAAAATTGCTTCATTTAAATTTATTTTATAATATTTATTTTTATCTATTTTTAAATTTTCTAAAATTCTCCTATATTTATTTAGTATGATTACTAAAAAGCCTTAGAACTTCTAATAAATCTCAAAAATGTCATATTGGTATTATGTGTGTTAAAGTCTTTAGATGAGACATAAGGATATCTTTTCCAACTACTCTTGACCCTCATTTTCTTTATTTCCTCCGTGACATGCTTCAACATGTCTCCTCTATAATTGTTTCTATCACTTCTCTTCAAAGACTTCATCTTTTCTTCCTTTCTCTTCCACGGTTCCCACACTCTTCTTCTCATTTCTTTGCTAAAGCAAAATACTTAGAGAACTTCTTCAAGGCAGCCATAAAAATCAGCCACCATCACCTCCATTTGAGCAAGAATTTCAGTCATACCGAAGTAAAGGAACCTGTTTTGAAACCATTTCAAGCTTCCAACTAACCATAATCCGAGGTTAGAATCTTATGAACAAATTTAGTCTTTCATTTATAAATTTTCTTTTATACTAAAGGATTATTCAAATTTGCGTTCTTAAACCTAAGTATATGTTTGTTGCTATTTTGGAGCATATGTATGAAGTCTAAGTGTATATGCCCTAGACAGAAAATTTATATTGTTAAACTTTGTAATACCTCTATGGGCAGTGGCTATTTCTTGAAATTCTAAGATTAAATTAAAATGAATTTTATGAATTGGTTTGCATATTTGAAAAGTAGCATCCTAGGCTTTCTAACGAGCTATCATAAACCTAAATCGGAGTTGTATTTTATTTTCTAAGAATTATTCAATTTTTGTATTGGAAACTAGTAAATCTGCCAGTTTGTTATGGTATACCAGCTGCTAACCTGAACCAAGAACCCATCTTTGCTCACCACCTAATTCTTTAATGTCTTGCAACATTTCCAATATTATCCTAAGTGATTGATGAATCTTATTAGGGACTAAAACATATAGATTACTTGTTCACATTTTATATTGTGTTAAGACAAAAATTGTTTACTGTGGTATTCAAAAGAGATTTATATAAAAGCTTTAATGGCATACTAGTAAGATAGGTTTACACATGATTTATTTATGAATGTAGTTGTATGTTGTGCTTTAGTTTTAATTGTCCTTATGCACGCCTTAGGATCAAGGGAGTATGGAGCTAACGTTAATTGATTCCAGGATTAAGAGACTGTTGATAAGCTTAAAAGGTAGGGATTCTATTACTCATTTTTGTGAGGTTTTTATAGAATTAAAATTGATTGTTTTGCCGCAATATATATATATCTATGTTGAACTGATATTATATGAGTATCACATATGAAACTATGACATGGACTCGTCTTGTATTGTACGGCGAGGAACATAATGAATTGACACATGTTATAAATTGAGAAGCATGGTTAGGAAAACTAACTCTATTGATAATGATTCAATATAGAGAAATTGTGAGACATGAAAAGGGCGACGGTTACGTCCTTGGGCATGAATACCCTAAAAGGTAAAGTAGGGGGAAGGCGATGACGCTTCCTTGGGTTGAAAGTCCCAGAACACACTGTACAGGAATCGATTTGGTGAGGACTCGGGGCTTGATGTCCCCTCACCGGAACACCCTTGGAATGTTTATAGGGTGATCAAGTGCGCCCATTTGGGTTTCGATGAGTTGAGTGATACTCAATTTAACATGGATACCTAAGAACAATGATGATTGGTAATATTTGTATAAATGTGTAATTATGACACTTGGTAATGATTAACTACGGTATCCATAAGATGTGATCATAATAAACCTCATAACTTGGAATATGATGTGACTTACTAACCATGCAGATTTTAATGTGGTAATGATAAAAACCTAAAGGTGAGTAATGGCTTTCTCTACTGAGCATAGTGTTGCTCATTCCCTTATGTTTATATCTTTTCAGGACTCACTAAGTGTGAGGTGGCTACGAGAAATATAGTTGAGGAAGTGATGTAGCTATATTACATTGGGACTGCTTCAATTGTTGAGAATGTTCTTCATGATAATGTAAGCATCAATTGTTACTTTCTGTGACTGTATTACAATGTGTTGAGGGTTAAAATGATGATGACAACAGTTTATATTATTAAATTTAAGGTGCTACATTAAAACTGTGGTTTATTTGTCGTTTATATTTTTATTTTTGAGTTGAGAGTTTTCATTTAAGTCCCGGGCAAATTTTATTTTTAAGGTTTTACTTTTATTATTTATTTTTATTTTATCTCATTAAAAACTGTTAACCCCCATATAGGGGCGTTACAGAATTTTTGGTATCAGAGCCTAGGTTCGGTTAACCTAGGGAGTGTAGCACCACTTTAAAAAAATATATTTTTGAGATGGTTTTGAAGCTGAATTTTTATTGTCATCATCAAAATGAACCTTCACATTGATTTATACAGTCTAGAAGGATGTAACATGGAAAGGCCATAGAATGAAAATATCAATAGTTATATGAGTACAATAATTATATAGAAGGAAAGTATTAATAGTTATAAGGGAATGATAATTATATGGAATGAGTTTATAAGTAGAATGCTTATGAGAGATTCGTATAATATTTGGACCTATAAGCATATCTAATTCGTATAAACGATGAGAAATTCGTGTAGATACGAGGATTTAAAAGTATTTTGTCTCGTGAAAAACAATAAGAAATATAAGGCTTGATTTATTGATTTTAAAGTTTGACATAGATATGCCAAATTTTTCGTAATTGATTCAAACTTAAGTAATGATTATGTGTGGATTCGATGGAGCACATAAGTGTCAATATCTTTTCTTAAAAGTTCTATTTATTTGAGGAATATGATATAAGTTGGGAATCATGGTATTGAATCTTGAGAGAGATAAATGTTAGACTTTTGGTCTGTTGAGACTGTGTAAAGTCTAGAATGCATGAATCTCAAAATTGGAATATTTTGTTACGTACATTGTATTTAAGTGTATCAGTGAATCTTTTGGTTACCTAAGGTTTTGTTATATGAGGAAATTATATATTGTATGAGTAGAATTGTGGGGATTCTAGATGTTCTTAAGTAGTAACATCAAGTGTCTTTGTTCGTTGATATGGTCTATGTTGAAAGACGTAAATCGTATTGATTTCAAGGTTAGTCGCATTCTAAACCCTTGGTAGTAATGATGATGAATCCATTGATAGATGTTAAGTATTATCAATAACATATGGGTGTATGCATTGTTCAATAAGGTTTTGATTAAAACAAAATTATTTGAGTTGCTGGAAGATTGTGTTGTTATGAAATGATTTTAAATATCATTCAGGAAGATCCTTGTTGTCGTTAAATTAGATTTGTTGTTCATAGTTAACTTTATCTATAGTGGGCTTTAAATTGGGTTTAAGATGTATACAAATTGGTTTTCAATTTTATGTTTGTTATTTAACTCGTTCTAAATGTGTTAAGGCCCGAAACAACCTGACCATTTTCAACTAAGAACATTTGGGCCTAGTTCAAATCTTAAATCAGTTTGATTCACACTATCTCTCCCACGTGGTCTCTATACGTGTCATATACAGTGGTTTAATTATTGTTTACATATACGTTTACTGTGCATAGGAGCTTATTTCTCCGAGTTCACTTTTTCTCTCTTAATTTGTTATTTTCTCTCTAAATCGCAAATCCTCTTCTTTTTCATTAGAAATTCTTCTTTTTCTCTAAAAGAAGAAGGAATTCTAGGATTCTGCAATTTACTATCTTAATTTTTCCTTTCTATTTACTCTTCTTTCATCTCATCATGGACCCAAAGTACCAACATCTGAGAAAGTATTTCCCATCACTCTCCCAAAAGATTCTCAGAAAGAAATATAAGGCTAGAATTACTCGGTTGTGGATTCTTATGCGTTTTGGCATCCCTTGTGATGTGAGAATGTTGATAGAGGGGAAGATCCGTCCGAGTGACTTTAGTCAAGATGTCGGTTTACCAGGAACGGGTACCAGTCGTAGTGCAATGAAAAGAAGAGCTCGTGCCATCGTGGTCACTTGTAACAAATGTGGAAGACAAAATTGTAACGGTAAATGTACTTCACCTGGTTATATGTCTACGAATAGAGAGGATAAAATAAGGTTTTGTAGGGAAGGACTTTCAAATGAGAACTTGGATAGCATCCATCCTCCTCTCCACGGTCACCCTAGTGGATATGTTCAAGGAGCTATTTTTAAACTCTGGCCTAAATTTTATACAGAAAGACAACGCCTCAGGAATATGGTATTTCTAGATCCTGTTTGTCAAGCCATAAGAAAACTGGATGGGGAATAAGTCATCGCTCTATAAAGGTTATTTAGTCTTTACTTATTTGAAGCAGTTTTAGCTGATGTTCAACAGTTTGTGTTTTTCTTTTACTCAGAATATTTGCTTTTGTGTTTGAAATAATTGTGATTATTAGATTGATACAGTAAGTGTTAATATCTTATTTAATTTATGATTTTCTTAAATATATATAATAAAATATATTATCTTATCAGACACGTTACATACGGTACAGTAATATGTTTGAATTTTGAAAAACTTATCCAGATATTTCAAGATTTGTGTCTCAAATTTCAAAAGTTCTACAGTATTTGTCGTTTATATTAAATTTCTCGACTTGGTGTATATTTGTCAAAAAGTCTACAGTTGCGTCAAGACGGTCTTCTGTCGAATTGTTCTCAATTGTCAAAAGTTATACAATTAGAGTCTAATCTCTTTCAAAAAGTGAATCAGATTTTCTGTAAACTATCAATCACCTTATCTTACTTTCTTATCCGCACAAGATTTTGTTTAAATCTTTGGATTACCTTTTCATTACCTACTCGTCTATCTCTTTAGCCCTTTTTGTATATTTCTCATCTTTAAAATCTCATATAGAACCCGAAGTCTAAGTGGAGCAGACATTAAGCAACCACTTCTATAAACCAAATATGTCTACCTCCCAGTCCACGAAGAAAATAAAGAATGTCTGTGTCTTTTGTGGTTCCAGCCTTGGAAAAGATAAAGCTTATTTAGAAGCTGCAAATCACTTAGGGCAAGTCCTAGCACGCAAGAAGATTAACATAATCTATGGGGGTGGTAGTATAAAAATGATGGTAAATATGGCACTAGCAGCTAGGTCTAGCGACGCTACTGATGTAAGAATTTGGCCTCATATTCCAGTTGAAGGAAACCTTTGTAAGGAAGCCATAGGTAAGGGAGAAGGAGTCAGGAGTATCCCTAAAAATTTTAAAGACATAATCTATAATTCCGATGCTTTTATAGCATTACCTGGTGGTCTAGGTACTCTTGAGGAAATATTTATAGTTGCTTGTGGGCAATTGTTGGGCTTTTATTCCAAACCTTTGGGACTGCTGAACGTAAAGGGTTTTTATGACGGTCTTTTGAAATTTCTAGATTACGCTGTGGAAGAAAACATCACTACAGAATCGGAGAGACAAATCTTTGTCACTGCTTCAACAGCTGAGGAATTGATAGATAAAATGCAAATCATACATCCAGAATCCGACACTGCAACATCCAAGCTTGAATGGGAAAGGGAAAGCCGGGAGCGGCCAATTGATTTGAATCTCCATCTGTAATCTTTTTGTTTTATCTTTGGCATGTAGGCATGTGTGTCCGTATTTCGTGTGTTACGAATAACCGTTTGCCTTGTATTCTGTGTTTCTTGTGGTACGTCGTTGTTAAATCTTTTAGATTCATTGAGCCTAATGCCGGGATGGCTGGATACGGAGTACTTGATGCTCTCGAAACGCATCCTTCTTAAGGTCCGATCTTTTGTTTATCGATGTTTTTGTATCCTCTAAGCATGCATGATATGGATAGCTGGTATACGGAGTGCCTTGTACTCTCGAAACGTATCCGTATTATGTTTGTAATGTGTAATATTCTGTTAATATTATGTGGAAGTACCAGAGTCAGTTATGGGGATATTCCATATGAAATATGAGTATATTATTTGGATTGAATGTTTGTGTCATGAGGATAGCTGTTTAATGAAAAATATGCCGGGTATGTTTGCAACTCTGAGATTCCGTTTAATATCTCTATGAGTAAGTTTAATGTATAGTTTTGAATAAAAGCGTTTGTGATATATGTTTTATGATTATGTTTTAGTTTATTAGTTGAGGTATGAAATCAAATATATTTGACTTTTCCTTACTCAAAAAGAAAAAGGAACCTAAAGATGAAGTATATAAAATTTCTCTGGCAATCTCCTTAAATGTGATTGTAAATCACAGTCCATGGACAATGAAGGACTGGAATCATGGTATGGTCAATATGTATGCCTGATCAGATTCTTAGACTATTATACGGTGTTATAAGTTGAAACTTGTCAGAAATACTCTCATTGAGGGATTTAGGAGTAAGATTTATTATGCAAGTAAATAAGTGGAGATACGATAACTTAACTTTGGAAGATAAACAACATTAACGGTTTAGACTCGGAATTGGAATCATAATGGAATCAAAATTTTTACTAGTATTGCTAGAATTGAAATTTCGAGGACGAAATTTCTTTAAGGGGGGTAGAGCTGTGACACCCGTTATTCTCCTAACGGGTATTGAGGTAATTAAATTAATTTTTAATGTATAAAAAAAAAATTGCTTCATTTAAATTTATTTTATAATATTTATTTTTATCTATTTTTAAATTTTCTAAAATTCTCCTATATTTATTTAGTATGATTACTAAAAAGCCTTAGAACTTCTAATAAATCTCAAAAATGTCATATTGGTATTATGTGTGTTAAAGTCTTTAGATGAGACATAAGGATATCTTTTCCAACTACTCTTGACCCTCATTTTCTTTATTTCCTCCGTGACATGCTTCAACATGTCTCCTCTATAATTGTTTCTATCACTTCTCTTCAAAGACTTCATCTTTTCTTCCTTTCTCTTCCACGGTTCCCACACTCTTCTTCTCATTTCTTTGCTAAAGCAAAATACTTAGAGAACTTCTTCAAGGCAGCCATAAAAATCAGCCACCATCACCTCCATTTGAGCAAGAATTTCAGTCATACCGAAGTAAAGGAACCTGTTTTGAAACCATTTCAAGCTTCCAACTAACCATAATCCGAGGTTAGAATCTTATGAACAAATTTAGTCTTTCATTTATAAATTTTCTTTTATACTAAAGGATTATTCAAATTTGCGTTCTTAAACCTAAGTATATGTTTGTTGCTATTTTGGAGCATATGTATGAAGTCTAAGTGTATATGCCCTAGACAGAAAATTTATATTGTTAAACTTTGTAATACCTCTATGGGCAGTGGCTATTTCTTGAAATTCTAAGATTAAATTAAAATGAATTTTATGAATTGGTTTGCATATTTGAAAAGTAGCATCCTAGGCTTTCTAACGAGCTATCATAAACCTAAATCGGAGTTGTATTTTATTTTCTAAGAATTATTCAATTTTTGTATTGGAAACTAGTAAATCTGCCAGTTTGTTATGGTATACCAGCTGCTAACCTGAACCAAGAACCCATCTTTGCTCACCACCTAATTCTTTAATGTCTTGCAACATTTCCAATATTATCCTAAGTGATTGATGAATCTTATTAGGGACTAAAACATATAGATTACTTGTTCACATTTTATATTGTGTTAAGACAAAAATTGTTTACTGTGGTATTCAAAAGAGATTTATATAAAAGCTTTAATGGCATACTAGTAAGATAGGTTTACACATGATTTATTTATGAATGTAGTTGTATGTTGTGCTTTAGTTTTAATTGTCCTTATGCACGCCTTAGGATCAAGGGAGTATGGAGCTAACGTTAATTGATTCCAGGATTAAGAGACTGTTGATAAGCTTAAAAGGTAGGGATTCTATTACTCATTTTTGTGAGGTTTTTATAGAATTAAAATTGATTGTTTTGCCGCAATATATATATATCTATGTTGAACTGATATTATATGAGTATCACATATGAAACTATGACATGGACTCGTCTTGTATTGTACGGCGAGGAACATAATGAATTGACACATGTTATAAATTGAGAAGCATGGTTAGGAAAACTAACTCTATTGATAATGATTCAATATAGAGAAATTGTGAGACATGAAAAGGGCGACGGTTACGTCCTTGGGCATGAATACCCTAAAAGGTAAAGTAGGGGGAAGGCGATGACGCTTCCTTGGGTTGAAAGTCCCAGAACACACTGTACAGGAATCGATTTGGTGAGGACTCGGGGCTTGATGTCCCCTCACCGGAACACCCTTGGAATGTTTATAGGGTGATCAAGTGCGCCCATTTGGGTTTCGATGAGTTGAGTGATACTCAATTTAACATGGATACCTAAGAACAATGATGATTGGTAATATTTGTATAAATGTGTAATTATGACACTTGGTAATGATTAACTACGGTATCCATAAGATGTGATCATAATAAACCTCATAACTTGGAATATGATGTGACTTACTAACCATGCAGATTTTAATGTGGTAATGATAAAAACCTAAAGGTGAGTAATGGCTTTCTCTACTGAGCATAGTGTTGCTCATTCCCTTATGTTTATATCTTTTCAGGACTCACTAAGTGTGAGGTGGCTACGAGAAATATAGTTGAGGAAGTGATGTAGCTATATTACATTGGGACTGCTTCAATTGTTGAGAATGTTCTTCATGATAATGTAAGCATCAATTGTTACTTTCTGTGACTGTATTACAATGTGTTGAGGGTTAAAATGATGATGACAACAGTTTATATTATTAAATTTAAGGTGCTACATTAAAACTGTGGTTTATTTGTCGTTTATATTTTTATTTTTGAGTTGAGAGTTTTCATTTAAGTCCCGGGCAAATTTTATTTTTAAGGTTTTTACTTTTATTATTTATTTTTATTTTATCTCATTAAAAACTGTTAACCCCCATATAGGGGCGTTACAGGCCCACTCTCACCACATATCTCATTTAAAATCCCACCTTTGTTTTTTTACCATAATTATGGCATCGCGAGTTTTTCGAGTTATGTCAAATTGAATTCAGGTCACCATACTCTAACAAAAACCAACAACGACTCATGGTGGGTGAAAAACTGTTGGAGAATTAGACGACTCCTAATTTCAAGGATTGCAAAAATGAATAATTGCAGAAAATAAATTGAAGAAGAGAAGAAAAGACAGACACCAAATTTTATACAGGTTCGTCCAAATTTGAGACAACGTCCTGTTTTTGCCGCTTGCAGATTCCACTATGATGAAGTAGGTTACAGATTACAAGAGAAGTTTCTCACACACTCTCAAATTGTGCTTACCAAAATGCTCTTCTATCTAGCATCCTGTGGGAATTTTTCTCTCTCAAGGATGGAGCTCTCAAGAATTATGTCTCACATAAAATAATGTCACTCTCAATGTCACACACACTCAACCATAGCCACCTTATGTCTATTTATACACCAAAGAAGGGAAAAATAGCAACTAATGAGAAACCCTAGCAGTTTTTTGTTTTTAGGGCGTTTGAGTTTGACTCTGACTCAAAATTTTGCAACAAACCAGACTCCGAGCACCGCGGTCCTCGTTTGGGCGTCGAGGCGCTGGTTCGAGCGTCGCGGCCCTCCTTTTGGGTACTGCGGCGCTAGGCCATTACCCCATCTTTTTCTCTTCTTTCTTCTTTGCTAGGTTGATTTGGCTCCACATTGCAACAATCTCCCACTTGGAGACTAATCAATCACCATGTCTCCAACTGTAGTGGCAACGACTTCTCACGCCTCATGGAGAAGTCCAACTGAAGTTGCGCACAACCTCAGTTTCTCGATCGGAACCGTCTTGGTGAGCATATCTGCTAGATTCTGACTCCCAAGAATCTTCTCAAGCTTCAACACTCCATCTTTCAAAGCCGACTTGATGAAGTGATACCGCAATTGTATATGCTTCATCCTAGCATAAAATGTGAGATTTTTTGCCAAGTGAATGGCGCTTTGACTATTACTGTTTAATGCACTCCTTTCCTGCTATGACCCAACTCTTCTAGAAGCGGCCGCAATCAAATCATCTCCTTGCTCGCTTCTGTCATTGCCACATACTCTGCTTCTGTTGTAGATAGTGCAACTATCTTCTGCAGCTTCGAGACCCTACTAATTACAGTGCCACCCAAAGTGTAGACATAACCGATGGTACTTTTTCTGCCATCAATGTCTCCAGCCATATCAGCATCAATACAGCCTTGTAGTCCCAAGTCTGACTTCTTGAAACACAGTGCTAAACCTGCATACCTCTTAGATATCTGAGAATCTACTTCACTGCCTCCCAATCTTGCTTACCTGGATTACTCATGTACCTACTCACAACTCTCACTGCATGTGCAATGTCTAGTCTGGTACAAACCATGGCATACATGAGACTGCCTATTGCTGAAGCATAAGGCACCTTGGCCATGTGGTCTCGCTCCTGCTCTGTGGTAGGTGATTGCTCCTTTGATAACTTGAAGTGATTGGCCAAAGGAGTATTCATAGGCTTTGCATTACCCATGTTGAATCTACTAAGCACCTTTTCAACATATTCTTCCTGTGACAGTTTTAGACCATTACGGTTCCTCGTTATTCTCATCCCAAGGATTTGTTTTGCAGCACCCAAATCCTTCATTGCAAACTCCTTAGATAGCTCCTTCTTTAGCTTGTCAATCTCCTGTTTGCAACCTCCTGCTATTAGCATGTCATCGACATATAGCAGCAATATGATGTAAGAGTCATCAAAATTCTTCACATAACAACAATGATCTTCTTGACACCTCAAGAAACCATTGCTGTACATAAAACCATCAAACTTCTTGTACCACTGCCTGGGAGCTTGTTTGAGACCATACAAGCTCTTCTGAAGTTTGCACACCAAGTTCTCCTTACTCGGTACTTCAAAACCTTGTGGTTGCTTCATGTAGATCTCCTCCTCCAAATCACCATGGAGAAAAGCTGTCTTGACATCCAACTATTCCAAGAGTAAGTCCTCATTTTCCACTAGCGCAAGTACCGTCCTGATCGTGGTTAATTTCACCACTGGAGAAAAAATCTCGTTAAAGTCGATGCCTTCTTTCTACTAAAAGCCTTTTACCATTAACCTTACCTTATACCTTTTGCTGCCATCACTTTCGTCTTTAATCTGGTATACCTACTTGTTGTGCAAGGCCTTTTTGCCCTGTGGTAACTTTGTCAATTGCCATGTCTGAATGGACATTAAGGAATCCATCTCATCCCTCACGACTAACTCCCACTTGACCGAATCTTCAGCCTCCATGGCTTCATCGTAGCTCTCTGGCTTACCTCTGTCGGTCAACAAAATATAATGCAAAGAAGGGGAGTATCTCTGTGGCGGTTTAATGGTTCTCCTAGACCTCCTGACTGGTGTGGTAGGAGTCCTCTGGCTTCCTTCTGGAGCTATGTCTTCTTGGTCTTTAACTTCTAGATTTTGCACCTCCACTTCAGGAAGATCCTTCAATGGAATCACCTCAGGCTTCTTGTCTTCAGAACTTGAACCCTTGGAGTCAGTGCTGTCTATATCCTTGTACAGAACACCTTTATTGAAGGTCACGTCCTTGCTCCTAATAATCTTCCTACTTTGGTCATCCTAGAGACGATAACCAAACTCAAGTCCACTATAGCCAACCAAAAAAAACTTTTTAGACTTGGCATCAAGTTTACTTCTAGTAGTAGGATCAATGTGAACATAACAAGCATACCCAAACACTCTCAAGTAAGAGAGATCAACCGTTTTACTGCTCCAGACTTCTTTCGGTAGCTTGAACTTCAGTGGTGTGGATGGACTTCTGTTGATCAAATAAGCGGCTGTATTAAGTGCCTCAGCCCAAAACGTCTTTGGCAGCCCCACATGCAATCTCATGCTTCTAGCACACTCGTTTAAAGTCTTGTTCATCCTCTCAGCTACCCCATTTTGTTGTGGTTTCCCTGGAATGGTTTTCTTTATTTTTATACCATTCTCAGCACAGTACTACTTGAAATCTTCATTCAAATACTCTCCCCCATTGTCGGACTGCAAGCACTTCACCTTCAAATCTGTTTTGTTCTCCACCATGGCTTTCCATCTCTTGAAAGCATCAAAGACATCAGATTTGTTTTTCAGAAAGTAAACACATACCTTTCTGCTTGAGTCATCTATAAACGTCACGTAGCAATTTACGCCACCAAGGGAAGTCACAGGCGTAGGCCCCCATACATCAGTGTGAACTAGCTCTAATTTCCTAGACTTGGGCTCTCTACCTGTCGTTGAGAAGCTAACTCTCTTCTGCTTGCCAAAGATGCAGGCTTCACACAAACTATGATCAACAATTTTTAAACCCGGCAGTTTTTCTTTACAGTGAAGCACCTTCATTCCCTTCTCACTCATATGACCAAGCCTATAATACCATAGCTCAGTATTGGCAGCAGAATCAGCAACTGCTATGGTATCTCTGTAACTAGAGTTCATATAAAGAGTTCCAGCCTTGCATCCCCGAGCAACAACCATTGCTCATTTTGTGACTTTTCAACCTTCACAATTAAAGGTCACTTTATGTCCTTCGTCATCCAGTTACCCACTGAAATCAAGTTACGCATTAGTTTGGGAACATGTCTCACCTTATGAATCTTCCACACAGACCCATTAGGCATTTTTAAACTGACATCTCCAATGCCAACAATATCCAAAGCTTCTTCGTCAACAAGATAAACCTTACCATGATTTCCAGCAACATAATTCTCTAGGACATGGCGGTGTGCAGTGGTGTGGAATGATGCTCTTGAATCTATCACCCACGAATCAAAAAAAACTGTCAACTGACAATATTAAGGCATCTTGTTGCTCTTCAGTGGCAACGTTAACTATGTCATTATTCTTGTCTTCGTTCTTCCTTGGAGCTCTGCAGTTCTTCTTCAATGGCCGGTCTTCCCACAATTCCAACACTCCATAGTCCTACTGTTTCTCGACTTGCTTCTCTCATTTCTTGACTTGCCTCTTTTGCTATTATCCCTGTTGGAATGCCTGTCAAGTTTCCTGCCCCTATTATCAACATTAAGGGCTGAGTTAGATGTTGAGGTTTTACATGAATCCTTCCTGCGAACTTCTTCCGCCAGAATAGAGTTTCTGACATCAAAAAACTTTAATTTTGCATTCCCAAGCGAATTTGTAATTGCCACCCTCATGGGTTCCCAACTATTCGGTAACGAGGCCAATAGGGCATTGATCTCATCATCGAATTTAATCTCTACTGAGACCAATTGGTTCAAGACGCTGTTGAAACTGTTCAGATGCTTTACAACCGAGGCACCTTCAGGCATCTTTAAATTAAAGAGCTTCTTCATGAGATGTACCTTATTATTGGTTGAGGGCTTCTTATACATCTCTGACAGAGCCTTCATCATCCCTGTTGTTGATTCTCCTTCGTAACGTTGTGGGCCACATTCTTTGACAAGGTCAAACGAATCACACCCAGCACCTGTCTATCAAGGAGATTCCACTCCTCATCCTTCATACCTTTAGGCATATTACCCAAGGACAAGTGCAGTTTTCTGCTATAGAGGTAGCCTTCCACTTGCATCCTCCAATAGGAAAAATCTGAACCATCAAATTTGGTGATACCGACTGTCATACCTTCTTCTCCTGTTATCGTTCTTGATCAAAACCTTCAGTCTGATATCACTTGTTGGGGAATTAGGCGACTCCTAGTTCCAAGAATCGCAAGAACGAATAATTGCAGAAAATAAATTTAAGAACAAAAGAAAAGAGAGACACCAAATTTTATACATGTTTGTCCAAATTTGAGACTATGTCTTGTTTCTACCACTTGTAGATTTCACTATGATGAAGGAGATTACAGATTACAAGAGAAGTTTCTCACCACTTTCAAATTGTGCTTACCAAAACTCTCTTCTATCTAGCACCATGTGGGAATTTTTCTCTCTTAAGGATGGAGCTCTCAAGAATTATGCCTCACACAAAATAATGTCACTCTCAATGTCACACATATTTAACCCTAGTCACCTTATGTCTATTTATACACCAAAGAAGAGAAAAATAGCAACTAATGAGAAACCCTAGCAGTTTCCCCTTTTTAGGGCGTTTGAGTTCGACTCTGACTCAAATTTTGCAACAAACCATACTCCAGGCACCACGGCCCTCGTTTGGGCGTCGAGGCATTGGTTCGAGCGTCGCGGCCCTCCTTTTGGGTGATGCGACGCTAGGCCACTGCCCCTTCTTTTTTCTCTTCTTTCTCCTTTGTTAGGTTGATTTGGCTCCACATTGCAACACAAACAACAACTATGAATGACAATGATCGACAATGCCATCATTTTGTCATCCTTGGGACAACATCGATTCTAGATTGATGGATAAGAGAAGAGAAATGAGAAAGAAAGAGAGAAACAAATTAGAGATAAAAGCGAGGAAAGATGAAAGAGAAAAAGAAGAGAGAAAAGAAAGATGGAAAAAAAAATGAGTATTTTTGACAGTTTAGTCATAAGAAACATATGATTTTTTAAATATGTTTTTTACTAAATATGTTTAAAATATTTTATATTAATTTTATTTAGCCTTTGTAAAATTGCTATTTCTCTTGTTCTTCTTAAAATTTAAGCCTTAAACTACTTTGCAATTTAAATATATATTTATCTCAAGTAAGTTACCCTTTTTGAAAAAAATGAGAAATTTACATGTTATGCCACACATTTAAAAATTATGCTTGTTAATTCCTCATTTAAAAAGTTATATTATACTATCATTTATATTATATGTTTAAGTTAAACTATACTTAAACATGTGTGGCATTTATAAAAGACTAAGATCTCATTTAAATTATATGTTTAAGTTAAACTCTACTATCATTGATTATTATAATTTGATTTGGTTGATATCTATTAAAACAAAAGAAATTGAGATCTCATTTATCCAAATCTCAAATTATGATATAAATGATTACATAGAAATCTTATAAAGTTGAAACATTGTAAATAAATAAATAAAAAAGATTGTGCTCTACTTTTTCAACTGATGAAAGGGAAACCCTTAAGTTAAAAAAAAAATGCATTTATGAAAATTCTCCAAGAAAAAACTTTTTGAATTGGCAAATTTTTTATTATAAACCCCACCCAAAGAAGTATTTAGAAGCCATCATTTAAGGTTCCCCACAAACACACCTAAATCATTGACTTTTGGAACTTTTTCTTCACTCTCATGAACACAAATCCAAGAACACAAAACAGACCAACGTTCTAGGTTGGCAAGAAAAACTACCCTTTTAATGATAACTATTAAAATTAGGTCATTTAAAAAAAACATAAAATTGTCTTGGTTTATGACCACCAGTCATGACAACAATAACTACTCCTTTATTACCAACTCGATGAAAACCGTACTCTATTTTCTAATCAGATTTAATTATTTTAAACAAAAAACCAATCGTGGGTTAAGTTTTAAATTATAATTATTTTCATAGTTTGATATGATTTAGGCGTAATCTGATAGTAAAACACCCTCTTACTAGTTGAGCATTTTTTATGCCATGCCAAAGAATTCCTTTTAAATTTCTTTGATGCAGGAACAAAACTTACTCGAACCATATTCGGTTTCATGAAAAGAAGCTTGCAGATGAAAACAAACTTGTGTTTGCCATAGTAACCCCCAAAAAGATATGATATTTCAAAAATCATCACCATCAACCATCATCATACGTCTTCTGTGGCCCCATTCAAGTTCCCAATTCGGTAACCGATCATTGAAGTTTCAGATGGAGCTCGTGACCTCTGATTCCAAAACTCTCATCCTTATCAGAAACTTTTTTTCCTTATCTAACCCGCATACGGACGACTATTCCAAGCTGGTAGTAAGGCAAGACGCTGGTTAGTCAACAAGAAAACTATCTTAGAAACAGAGAAAAGGAAGCTAAATGAATGAATAAGATTATGGAAAAGACTGTCTGTT